>JXCR01101522.1:82309-123127 GCA_002079205.1 Phalaenopsis hybrid cultivar
GATTTTCACTCTTACAACACCTTGGTGTCATAAATCTATGCATGAAAATGTGCATTTAACTTTTAATAAGATATTGATGGTGGCAGTTTTTGTTGTGATGTTAAATGTTTGTGTTCTATGCACATAAATATTAATGTTAAGGTATTAGATTCGTAAATACATAAGAATTGTTTGGTATTTTTGTAAAAGCCCCAAATATTAAACATCTTAAAAGCTGCCTTCTATGTATGATTTCAATGCTGTTTAGGTGAGTCATCATCCGATGGTTGTTGCCTGCCACTGTGAAGGTAGAGGATGGAAATTCTGGGGTGATTCCAATCTGAAAGGGAAGTTTTGGGGTCGGTCTATTCAACTTGATCCTATTGGAATATTAACCCTTAAATTCGAAGATGGAGAGACCTTCCAGTGGAGTAAAGTGACAACATCTATTTATAATATCATTCTCGGCAAAATATATTGTGATCACTATGGTACGATGCGCATAAAAGGCTCTGGTCAGTATTCTTGCAAGCTCAAATTCAAGGAGCAGTCTATTATTGATCGAAATCCCCATCAGGTATATGTGAAATCTCGAGCAAAGCAATTATGGGCTTTCGTGTTATACGATGAAGTGGTGCAATAAAGTAGAAATGTTTTTTTGTTCATAAACTTGTGATGTCAATGATCATGCTTCACTAGTTTTCTCAAATATGGAAAGCCTATTTTGTTTATTATTTTCGTTGCATTTTAGTATTGTACTTAAACTTTTTGCATCTCAATAGTTTTTATGGTGAATAGATTTATGAGAGAAGTGTCAAAATGGTCCCTTGACTCTTTTAAGATTGTCATTTTAGTACCAAAGTTCATAAAAGTGCCAATTTTGTGCCCAAGAGCTTTTAATATTGTTTGAAATAGTCCCCAATTATGAATATTTTAGCTCTTATTAAAAGAGTCTTGGGATTAATTTAATACTTCTATAAATCTGGAACCAAAATGATCTCATATAAGTAGTCAAGGAACTATTTTGACACTTTTAATTTGATTTTCCTGTTACTTTGCAATNGTCCACCACCCTTAGCGCCCCCCCAGGATGCCTTCCATGTTTGTATTATTGTTATTCTCCTATTATCAATCGTCAGTGTTTGTAGTCATTTTGAATTTCAACAATAAAATTANCTAGGAAGAAGTAAAAAGCACTGAATGAACTCAGGAATTTACTGGAGGATGCTTTGCTTGTTTCGGGTGGAAGCCCTTATCACAGTTTGGTGTTAGACTCTCTCTCTAGATCCAGATAGAGAGGAAAGCCCACTCATCATGATTAAGCTCTCTTGTGGACCATTTTATCCTTTTGGGAAAATTGTCCAGCTATTTTGGGGTATAATTGTATATTTTTTTTGTCATCTTTTTGAGTCTTCTATGTCTTGTGAGTAGATTCCTAGCATCAGCTCACTAAAATCTTTGTATCCTCTTCTCATTAATGAAAGTATTATTTTGGCGAATATATATATATATATATATATATATATATATATATATATATATATATATATATATATATNTTTGTTCTTGCTCGGCTCGTTTATATATCGAGTGCAAAAAATTATTTATGTTCGACTCATTTGCTTAGTGAATGTATTGAACAAATGCTACTTAATGAACCAAACACGAGCTGTTTGCGAATAACGAGTCATATTGATAACTCTACATATACATAATGGGACTAGAACGGTTTAGCCTAAAATTTGCAGGGATTCAATGAGGCGCTAAGGAATCAAAATTGTCTTCCAAGCCAGAGAAATATTTACATACGGAGAACGCATGCAACTTTCCGCGTGTAATCCCCTCTCAATAACATCTTAATAACCTCTGCAAAGGTTATTGAGGGGCTATTGCAGAGTTATTTCGGCATTATTTGGAATTAATGCACTTCGCGGTTACATTTTCACATTATGCGGTTACACTTCACATTTTCTCTGGTGTTAGTATATTGACTCCAAATAACGCCGAAATAATTCCGCAATAACCCCCCAATAACCTTCGCAGAGGTTATTGAAAAGTTATTGGGAGGGGATTACACACGGAGAGATGCGTGCGTTCTGCGTACGTAAATAGTTCGGCCCACTTAGGGCCATATTAAATTAAATGTCTTTGACATCCTCTTCAATGAGTGATATAAATTAAACATTTTTGCTTTTACCTTGAGGTATGACATGTAGCATACATTAATCTTTTGCTCAGTGGCTCGTATGAAACTAGTTACATTGAAATATGTGCTTAGGAATTGCTGCACCCGTAGGGAAATTGGTCTCATCGTTAAGGGGCATCCACTACTCTAAGGGAGATAACACTCTCTTATTGGTTACTTCGCACAACATTAAGGCTAGACTTTGATGTGATAGCTAAGGCTTTCTGTGTCAAAAGCTGAAAGCCACAACAACGTTAGCTTTATTGCTTATAATCATAGCAACTTCTTGACTTCAATACTAGTAAGACATTAATTTTTTTGGAGCATTTACATAGGACACAATTCTTATGTATTTAAATGTCTCATACCTAAACTTTCTTATTCACACAACACTTAAACGTTTAATATCACATAAAAAATAGCACTTTACCATTTCTTTAAAAGAGAAATTCACCTTTTTCTTGCATATGTTTAAAACACCAAAGTGATATGTTTGTTAACATGAATCTTAACGTGTGGGATATGTAAATACATAAGAATTATGCGCTACATATGTAAGTTTCCCAATTTTTTAACTTGAGCTATATTGCTACAAGCCAGGCACCTCGTCTCTTTGTATTATGGTACACTCCTTAAAACCATAGGTGATGGAAGTATGAGATCTTGGTTGGTTTACATTCATCCCCACTTCTATGCCCCATGCACTATGCATGCACCACAACACAATATATTTATGAGTTGAGTCCTTTGAAAGACGGAGTAGATCAATCTCCTTTAACGAGCATTCTCTAGATAGAGAGTAATTTGTCATGATGGTGAACCTCAGATCTCAACAAACCCTGATCTAGGCGTGCATGAGATCTTGTTATATTATCAATCTTTGTTTTTGGGAAAATTTATGTTATCAATCTTTCTTTTTGGGAAAATATCACAGGTTTTCTCACAGGAATACCTTAAAAGCTTTTATTCAAGAGCTCATAACTACACCATCCTGAAATCTTACTCTATGTGTATTGATTGTAACTCCGAGGAACTTGTTTCACATGTTGAATGTCTTTTTTTCTTTATATATAAAAAAATAACTTGTTTCTCATGATGAATGTAAATTCAAGGCTGGTTGTGTATTATTTATATTGGAACTTTTGTATGTACTCTGATTATAACGTAAAAAAAATTTAAAAACGTTGTCTTTTTTCTTATTGTAAATTTTAGACTAATAATTATTATTCATATGTGGAACTTGTTTCACATGTTGAATGTCTTTTTACTTATTTATCTATCTATCTATCTATGTGTGTGTGGGCGCGCGCGTGCGCCGCGTACTCATATAAGTTGGTCGGGCATCTGCTTGTCAGTTGTGAGTTTCCTCTGGTTTAGGGTTCGATTCCCCCCCGAGTATGTTGTAGTACTTGAATTATAGACATATGTGGGATGGACGGGGCTCGTATCATAGCCTCCGACCATTCCTTTTCAAAAAATAAAAAATAAAAAATAAATATAAATATAAATATATATATATATATATATATATATATATATGTATATGTATGTATGTATGTATGTATATGAATATATAGCATATTTTGTATTATACCATGCTTATAACTTGAAAGCATTAAAAAACAAATGTATGTTTTGCAGGGTAACAGCTTGATGAGGATCCTAAACATTGCTGCCTTTGCAGTATCAGGATATGCTTCAACAGAAGGCCGGCAATGCAAACCCTTCAATCCTCTTCTTGGGGAAACATATGAGGCTGATTATCCTGATAAAGGCCTTCGTTTCTTTTCTGAGAAGGTTTAATTTTCTTTTCCCTTTACCTTAAATTTCGTAATGACTTCTTCCATTTGACTAATATATGACATTTGAACTTCAATTTGGCATCTTTTACATGCTTACATGATTGGATGACGTAACTCCTTTTATTATCATTTTATATTTGGGGCATTTACAGACATAACACACAAATCTAATATATTTATACATCCCAGACGTAAACTTTCATAATTACACGCATAGCACTCGAATCTTTAATTTCACATAAAAAAATAGCTTTATTACAATTTTCTAAAAGTAAAATAGACCTTTTTCATGCATAGGTTTAAAGCACTAAAGTGCTATATGTATGTAAATATGAAACTTTAGGTGTGAGATATGTAAATACATAAGAATTAATAAGTAGGTTTTAGCAACGTGAATGCTGGAAAATATTAAATGGGAAATTTACATGCATACCAAGCAATTCTTGTCTTTGCATATCTAACACCTAAAGTTTGATTTTCACTCTTACAACACCTTGGTGTCATAAATCTATGCATGAAAATGTGCATTTAACTTTTAATAAGATATTGATGGTGGCAGTTTTTGTTGTGATGTTAAATGTTTGTGTTCTATGCACATAAATATTAATGTTTAGGTATTAGATTCGTAAATACATAAGAATTGTTTGGTATTTTTGTAAAAGCCACAAATATTAAACATCTTAAAAGCGGCCTTCTATGTATGATTTCAATGCTGTTTAGGTGAGTCATCATCCGATGGTTGTTGCCTGCCACTGTGAAGGTAGAGGATGGAAATTCTGGGGTGATTCCAATCTGAAAGGGAAGTTTTGGGGTCGGTCTATTCAACTTGATCCTATTGGAATATTAACCCTTAAATTCGAAGATGGAGAGACCTTCCAGTGGAGTAAAGTGACAACATCTATTTATAATATCATTCTCGGCAAAATATATTGTGATCACTATGGTACGATGCGCATAAAAGGCTCTGGTCAGTATTCTTGCAAGCTCAAATTCAAGGAGCAGTCTATCATTGATCGAAATCCCCATCAGGTATATGTGAAATCTCGAGCAAAGCAATTATGGGCTTTCGTGTTATAGGAAGAAGTGGTGCAATAAAGTAGAAATGTTTTTTTGTTCATAAACTTGTGATGTCAATGATCATGCTTCACTAGTTTTCTCAAATATGGAAAGCCCATTTTGTTTATTATTTTCGTTGCATTTTAGTATCGTACTTAAACTTTTTGCATCTAAATAGTTTTTATGGTGAATAAATTTATGAGAGAAGTGTCAAAATGGTCCCTTGACTCTTTTAAGATAGTCATTTTAGTACCAAAGTTCATAAAAGTGCCAATTTAGTGCCCAAGAGCTTTTAGTATTGTTTGAAATAGTCCCCAATGATGAATTTTTTAGCTTTTATTAAAAGAGTCTTGGGATTAATTTAATCTTCTATAAAATTTGGAACTAAAATGACCTCATATAAGTAGTCAAGGAACTATTTTGACACTTTTAATTTGATTTTCCTGTTACTTTGCAATAAAAGTATGGATGGATGATTTTAGTTCAATTATTTGTGTTTACATAAGTTTAAACTTTAGATTAGTTAGCTGAGTAGAAAAATAATACAAAAATTTTACATTATTATGAATATATGGTAGGAGAGTATGGCGACCGTTCACTGAAGTGCTAAGTTTAGTCCTTGAAATTGTAGCATCCAAAATGGCTATAAAGGCATATGATTTCAATACTATTGAAAGTAATTATGGGGACCAAAATTTTGAATTTTATGTCAATTTTATGACATTAAGCTTTGCCGATAATGGATGATTGTGCTATTATAGCTGAAATGGCATTACTAATTTTGTCAAACACCGAAATCAGTGACTTTATTCCAAACATATGGTCGTTAGGGCGAGAATTGTATAAAAGGTGGGAGGGAGCAGAGTGCTATATTTGTCTGTAAGGGGAGGTGGGGGGATGGTTGGGAGTAGGGCATCTAGGGTTACGTTTAACACTGCATTGATATTATGTTAGGGGGAAATTATTTTTGCTGTTGTGTTTTTCATTAGAGGTCCTCTCTATCATAAATAGAGGAATGAGTATAATGAACAAATATTCATCTACACTTTCTAAATATTGAATACTAATGCGAGAGCTTGTCACCATGCGGCACTGTAGCAGCTACAGTACCATCGATACTGTTACCTAGCTGCTACAGTGACCGCGAATCTTTATTGCCTTTTTAGCCTCCTCCTCCCTCCTTTTCACTCCATTCCATAAAGAGTTTCCTCCCTATTCATTGCTGCTTACCTTATCCACCACCTTGAACTTCTATCCTATTTCAAATTCCTTCTTTTTTCATTCCACCCCCTCTTTAATTCTTGCCTAGTCTATCTCCTAATCTCTCCTATTTATAGGTGTTGTTTTTCGAAAATCATACGGTTTTGGGTGAGTGGAGCATTCTTAGTCCCGCCTTTGGGTCGTTCTTCCTCCCCAGAGGTTGTACTCGACTGCGAGAAAGTGCTCCGGCTATAAGTCGTTTGAGGTGGTGATCGTTTCCAAGTGTCCGGATGGTGCTCCGGCTGTAGCTCGACCCCGACAAGACATTTATCCTTTAGCAGCTCCCTCCGACCCTGCTTCCAGCAACTGCCAACCATTTCTAGGCCTTCGATCCGCTGCCCAGCCACTGTCCACCTCTTTCACTTGCTGCTGCCTACTTCCATGCTCCCCAAAATCTGCTGTCCACTCTCTGGTTTTCCCTGTCGCCACCCTTAAGTCTGTGCCCAGCTGTTATCATCACTCTCACAGCACCCCGTTGGCGGCTGTATCCTCATTTCGGCCTCTTGTTGCACCCGTCTCCTCCAATTATTCCCTCGACTTGCTGCCATCCGCCGTCCNTGAAAATCATATGGTTTTGGGTGAGTGGAGCATTCTTAGTCTCGCCTTTGGGTCGTTCTTCCTCCCCAGAGGTTGTACTCGACTACGAGAAAGTGCTCCGGCTATGAGTCGTTTGAGGTGGTGATCGTTTCCAAGTGTCCGGATGGTGCTCCGGCTGTACCTCGACCCCGACAAGACATTTATCCTTTAGCAGCTCCCTCCGACCCTGCTTCCAGCAACTGCCAACCATTTCTAGGCCTTCGATCCGCAGCCCAGCCACTGTCCACCTCTTTCACTTACTGCTGCCTACTTCCATGCTCCCCAAAATCTGCTGTCCACTCTCTGGTTTTCCCTGCCGCCACCCTTAAGTCTGTGCCCAGCTGTTATCATCACTCTCACAGCACCCCGTTGGCGGCTTTATCCTCATTTCGGCCTCTTGTTGCACCCGTCTCCTCCAATTATTCCCTCGACTTGCTGCCATCCGCCATCCACCACCCTTAGCGCCCCCCCAGGATGCCTTCCATGCTTGTATTATTGTTATTCTCCTATTATCAATCGTCAGTGTTTGTAGTCATTTTGAATTTCAACAATAAAATTATCATTTTCTATTATGGTTTGAGCATTTTCTTCGGTATTGAATGGTTTTCTAACTTGCTACTTCCTTGCTATAACAAGGGTAGGAAGAATGTGCATGCTGAATATTCAAGTTCATTTTGTTAAGGATCTAGAAACTGTTGGGTACAGACTTGTTTACTAGTTATTTTAACCTACCCTGCGTTAACATGGATATGTGTCATCAAAATATGTGCAGTTTCGTGTTATGTTAATCATGGTACAATTTGTTGTCAGGTGGATGGTTAGAGAGAGCAAGTTGGTACTAGTAAACAATTCCAATAATATATATATATATATATATATATATATATATATATAATCTTTTTTTTTTTTTAAGGATTGGTCTGATGTGCCTAACAATTCTAGTACCACACCCTCCAACGGAGGAATTGAACCTCAAACCAGAGGGGACTTACAACTGACAAGTAGATGCCCGATCAACTGATCTGACTACGCGGTGCATATATATATATATGTATGTATGTATGTATACATTTCTATTTGTATGTATGTATGTATATAACAACCTAATTTCTTTTTGTAGTTTTTCTCCATTTTCTTGAACTTTCCACTTATTTCAATGCCCTTTCTACACTTCTTCCATGGTACCCTTTGGTTTACAGATTACTTTCTAAACTTCTAGCTACATGTGTTATTACAAATATTTACAGTATTTTTTTATTTTTTTCATTCTGTAAATGCACATTTTCAACAGTTTGCCAACCTTGCCTACATTAATTTTTATTCAGCTTCGAAGGTCTAATTTATCCTCCCTTTGCAGATGATTATGCAGGATTATTAGTTTCTCATGTTTTAAGTTTCACCTTCTTATCTTATGATAATTATTTCTTTTAATTGTTTTTTTAAAATAATATACTACCAGAACTATTGTTTTCTCCGTGCTAAACCCATTCATTTTTTCTTAACTTTTTAACATTCGATAGAATCACTTATAATTTTTTCCGTTATTTTTGACATTTTCTATTATAAAGTGTTTTTTTTGCAAAAAATGGAATTCTTTTTCTAATCATTTGTCATTATCATTAGTCTTTCCCCAAGTATTTGGGGTTGCTTTATGTGTTATCATTCTTTATTCATTACCGAGATGCTAAACATATTATTCAAGAATCATTTTGAATATGTTCTATTCATGTTGCCCAAATTGTCTCTCTTCTTTCATCTTTATTTAATGTTAGTTTTAGCTGCTCATTTTAGTGGATGCATTTTCTATCACATATTTTTAAGTTCAAATCATATATTCATTTCTATTGTTGTGCTTTTGGGTTAACAATGGCAGTTCTTCCTTTTCAATCGTCATGTTTTCTTCGAAATAGTGGATAATCAAGATGGGGGTGATAAACTCTTCCATAAAATTTACGGAGATTTTTATTAACCAAGTAATGCTGTGTGAATGCAGGCCTCGTAATGTTCATTAGCCAAAATCCAAATACTCTCAAACTAAATAAGCAGCTAAGAGAAAAATATTTTCAATGGAAGTTGATGTTCTTGCATGTTTTTTCTTAATTTCATTGTTAACATTATCACTACTTAGCTTTCCAATTTGGTATCTACTTTCATTGTTGTTTAATTTTGTTTAGAAATCTATTTGGACAATGATATTAACATTGTTTTTTTTCTTTTGGTTGCCTTTTCGTATGGATTACAATCACCTATTAATCCATGTTATTATTACAAAAGAGTGAATGATACCAGATTTAATCTAACAACAATAAGCAAATAAATATTATTATAGAAAAAAGTAGTAGGAAGTTACAACAAAATCGAGGAATGGGAAATAATAATAAACACAACACACAATTCAATTAGGGTTCTATTCAAATGGGTTCAGTAGTCAGTTAGGTGGTTTGGAGGGCAGGGTGATGATAGGGTCTGCAGCTGGGTGCTAGTGAAAAAGGTAAGGTTGCGGCAGGAAGTTGCAGGTGGGTGGTAGAAATGCGGGGTTGGACTGCAGGTGCGGTAGGAGGCAGGGCTGATTGTGGTAGGGATGTTGGGTGGCTGGTGGCTGGAAGACAAGGTGTGAGGGGTTTGGTTGCAGGAAGATGGCAATACGAGATGTCTGACGACAAGCTGCAAGGGGTGCTTCTGTAGGAAGACAACAAGGAGAGTTGTTTGGAGGCTGGGCGAAGGCTGCAGAGGAAAGGGAAACAAAAGATAATCACCACTTTGGAATGAGATACAACCGAAGCACCACTTGCCCGTGGTTAGAAGGGAAAATTTGGAGACATTGACTGCTGTCCCGATATAAAACAAGACGAAAAAACTCATCACAAACACAGAAAATCACATACTTATAATACTAGGGTAATTAAGGATGGAGTCCCTTCAGTTAAGCGGCAATCCTACGACTAGAAAAGATCTTATGGCCCTCAATTCCATTTGGCTTAATCGGTTCATGTAGGGGCTGGCTGAAACAGTCCAGGAAGTGCCAGGTTGCCGCATCCGCACAGGCGTGAGATATGCCCCGCTCCACATTAATGATGTGCCAAAATAGTCAAACCTTTTTACATTGAGTCATTTTAATCCAAGATTCTATAAATGTGCCAATTTAATTCGTGTACTATTTTAATATGGGCTGAAATAATCTATACGGAGGACTATTTCATCCCCAATTTAAAATGTATGAGGACTCATTTAGCATTTCTATAGATTTTGGGACTAAAATGGGCCCGACGTAAACACTTTTTTAGTTAAGATAGTTCGATTTCCTATCTATTACTTGTTAGTCAACTAAGACTGTTTGAAAATAATTGCTTCTATTTTGTGAAAGTAGTGGATTATCTATTCTTTCTTTTTTAATTTTTCTAGAACAATTTTTTTAATCCGTTTAAACTTCTAGGTGCATGGATTTATACAAGATAATAAAACAGGAAACAAGGTTGCGATGTTGTTGGGCAAGTGGGATGATGCAATGTACTATGTACTTGGTGATCCTAGTACTAAACCGAAGGGTTATGACCCAATGTCGGAGGCTGTTCTTCTATGGGAGCGGGACAAGTCTATTACCCAAACCCGATACAATCTTACTCCCTTTGCCATATCATTGAATGAATTAACACCTGGTATGTTGGAGAAACTACCCCCAACAGATTCACGGCTTCGGCCTGATCAAAGACACTTAGAAAATGGTGAATATGAGTTGGCAAATGCAGAAAAGCTTAGACTTGAGCAACTACAGAGACAGGTAAATTTCTTTTATTGCATATCGCTAATTTTATCCATTTTGTTTTCATCTTGTGATGTTAAAAAATGAGTCATAAATTTTGTTACTGCCTCGCACTCTATTGCTTAAATTTGTGTTTTTCTGTGTTAGAACTGATATGAATATTTTCTACAACATTAATGATATTTAAACTCTTGCGCATCTTGTTTTTTTGATTGCATGCCTTCTTTCTTTCCCAACATTACATTCAGGTTTGTAAATTTACTTGTAATTTTTAATTTAACTAGTGCATCTTTCTAGGATTCAGTTTACATTGATAGAATCCAATTCCCAGTCCCAACCGAACACAACTTTGAAAGGCCCAACTTTCTTTCTGGTGGCATTTTTCTTTATCCTGAATAAAAAAGGAAATCTTCTATGGTCATTTTTATATTGTTTTTTTATCAAGTATATGATGAGCTTTCACAATTCTTCCTTTTTGATTGATCATATTCTTGACGGTTAAGCACAATAAAAGTAAGCGAAATTTACATACCTAGCACAAAATTCTTATGTATTTACATATCTCCCACCTAAACTTTCATTTTTACATACATAGCATTTTGGCACTTCAAACCTTTGCTAAAAAGGTGTATTTTATTTTTAAAAGATGATAAATATGAAAGTTTAGGTGGTATTCAAGATTTGAGTGTTATTTGTGTAAATATGAAAGTTTAGGTGTGAGATGTAAATACATAAGAATTTTGTGCTATGTTTGTAAATGCCAAAAAAAGTAATTGGATGATTGGTGGCAATTATCTTTCATAATTCTCAGTTGCAAAAATCAAGTGCAAGTTCTAGGACTGTGAAAGTAATTTATCCAATTATAGCATAAATTCTATTATTCTAGTTTTATTAAATTAGATTGATTTGTAGGTTTTGCACCCATTTACAGGCAAGGAAGTTGCAGGAGAAGGGGTGGCAGCCCAGGTGGTTCAAGAAAGATGCAGAAGATGATTGCTACAAGTATGTCGGCAGGTACTGGNGAAAAGTAATTGGATGATTGGTGGCAATTATCTTTCATAATTCTCAGTTGCAAAAATTAAGTGCAAGTTCTAGGACTGTGAAAGTAATTTATCCAATTATAGCATAAATTCTATTATTCTAGTTTTCTTAAATTAGATTGATTTGTAGGTTTTGCACCCATTTACAGGCAAGGAAGTTGCAGGAAAAGGGGTGGCAGCCCAGGTGGTTCAAGAAAGATGCAGAAGATGATTGCTANATGTGCCTAACAATTCGAGTACCACACCCTCCAACGGGGGAATTGAACCTCAAACCAGAGGGGACTTACAACTGACAAGCAGATGCCCGATCAACTGATCTAACTACACGGTGCATATATATATATGTATGTATGTATGTATACATTTCTCTTTGTATGTATGTATTTATGTATGTATATAACAACCTAATTTCTTTTTGTAGTTTTTCTCCATTTTCTTGAACTTTCCACTTATTTCAATGCCCTTTCTACACTTCTTCCATGGTACCCACCTACAAAAGAAATCATTAAAGCTATAACCTTACTTTGGTTTACAGATTACTTTCTAAACTTCTAGCTACATGTAGTTATTACAAATATTTACAGTATTTTTTTATTTTTTTCATTCTGTAAATGCACATTTTCAACAGTTTGCCAACCTTGCCTACATTAATTTTTATTCAGCTTCGAAGGTCTAATTTATCCTCTCTTTGCATATGATTATGCAGGATTATTAGTTTCTCATGTTTTAAGTTTCACCTTCTTATCTTATGATAATTATTTCTTTTAATTGTTTTTTTAAAATAATATACTACCAGAACTATTGTTTTCTCCGTGCTAAACCCATTCATTTTTTCTTAACTTTTTAACATTCGATAGAATCACTTATAATTTTTTCCGTTATTTTTGACATTTTCTATTATAAAGTGTTTTTTTTGCAAAAAATGGAATTCTTTTTCTAATCATTTGTCATTATCATTAGTCTTTCCCCAAGTATTTGGGGTTGCTTTATGTGTTATCATTCTTTATTCATTACCGAGATGCTAAACATATTATTCAAGAATCATTTTGAATATGTTCTATTCATGTTGCCCAAATTGTCTCTCTTCTTTCATCTTTATTTAATGTTAGTTTTAGCTGCTCATTTTAGTGGATGCATTTTCTATCACATATTTTTAAGTTCAAATCATATATTCATTTCTATTGTTGTGCTTTTGGGTTAACAATGGCAGTTCTTCCTTTTCAATCGTCATGTTTTCTTCGAAATAGTGGATAATCAAGATGGGGGTGATAAACTCTTCCATAAAATTTACGGAGATTTTTATTAACCAAGTAATGCTGTGTGAATGCAGGCCTCGTAATGTTCATTAGCCAAAATCCAAATACTCTCAAACTAAATAAGCAGCTAAGAGAAAAATATTTTCAATGGAAGTTGATGTTCTTGCATGTTTTTTCTTAATTTCATTGTTAACATTATCACTACTTAGCTTTCCAATTTGGTATCTACTTTCATTGTTGTTTAATTTTGTTTAGAAATCTATTTGGACAATGATATTAACATTGTTTTTTTTCTTTTGGTTGCCTTTTCGTATGGATTACAATCACCTATTAATCCATGTTATTATTACAAAAGAGTGAATGATACCAGATTTAATCTAACAACAATAAGCAAATAAATATTATTATAGAAAAAAGTAGTAGGAAGTTACAACAAAATCGAGGAATGGGAAATAATAATAAACACAACACACAATTCAATTAGGGTTCTATTCAAATGGGTTCAGTAGTCAGTTAGGTGGTTTGGAGGGCAGGGTGATGATAGGGTCTGCAGCTGGGTGCTAGTGAAAAAGGTAAGGTTGCGGCAGGAAGTTGCAGGTGGGTGGTAGAAATGCGGGGTTGGACTGCAGGTGCGGTAGGAGGCAGGGCTGATTGTGGTAGGGATGTTGGGTGGCTGGTGGCTGGAAGACAAGGTGTGAGGGGTTTGGTTGCAGGAAGATGGCAATACGAGATGTCTGACGACAAGCTGCAAGGGGTGCTTCTGTAGGAAGACAACAAGGAGAGTTGTTTGGAGGCTGGGCGAAGGCTGCAGAGGAAAGGGAAACAAAAGATAATCACCACTTTGGAATGAGATACAACCGAAGCACCACTTGCCCGTGGTTAGAAGGGAAAATTTGGAGACATTGACTGCTGTCCCGATATAAAACAAGACGAAAAAACTCATCACAAACACAGAAAATCACATACTTATAATACTAGGGTAATTAAGGATGGAGTCCCTTCAGTTAAGCGGCAATCCTACGACTAGAAAAGATCTTATGGCCCTCAATTCCATTTGGCTTAATCGGTTCATGTAGGGGCTGGCTGAAACAGTCCAGGAAGTGCCAGGTTGCCGCATCCGCACAGGCGTGAGATATGCCCCGCTCCACATTAATGATGTGCCAAAATAGTCAAACCTTTTTACATTGAGTCATTTTAATCCAAGATTCTATAAATGTGCCAATTTAATTCGTGTACTATTTTAATATGGGCTGAAATAATCTATACGGAGGACTATTTCATCCCCAATTTAAAATGTATGAGGACTCATTTAGCATTTCTATAGATTTTGGGACTAAAATGGGCCCGACGTAAACACTTTTTTAGTTAAGATAGTTCGATTTCCTATCTATTACTTGTTAGTCAACTAAGACTGTTTGAAAATAATTGCTTCTATTTTGTGAAAGTAGTGGATTATCTATTCTTTCTTTTTTAATTTTTCTAGAACAATTTTTTTAATCCGTTTAAACTTCTAGGTGCATGGATTTATACAAGATAATAAAACAGGAAACAAGGTTGCGATGTTGTTGGGCAAGTGGGATGATGCAATGTACTATGTACTTGGTGATCCTAGTACTAAACCGAAGGGTTATGACCCAATGTCGGAGGCTGTTCTTCTATGGGAGCGGGACAAGTCTATTACCCAAACCCGATACAATCTTACTCCCTTTGCCATATCATTGAATGAATTAACACCTGGTATGTTGGAGAAACTACCCCCAACAGATTCACGGCTTCGGCCTGATCAAAGACACTTAGAAAATGGTGAATATGAGTTGGCAAATGCAGAAAAGCTTAGACTTGAGCAACTACAGAGACAGGTAAATTTCTTTTATTGCATATCGCTAATTTTATCCATTTTGTTTTCATCTTGTGATGTTAAAAAATGAGTCATAAATTTTGTTACTGCCTCGCACTCTATTGCTTAAATTTGTGTTTTTCTGTGTTAGAACTGATATGAATATTTTCTACAACATTAATGATATTTAAACTCTTGCGCATCTTGTTTTTTTGATTGCATGCCTTCTTTCTTTCCCAACATTACATTCAGGTTTGTAAATTTACATGTAATTTTTAATTTAACTAGTGCATCTTTCTAGGATTCAGTTTACATTGATAGAATCCAATTCCCAGTCCCAACCGAACACAACTTTGAAAGGCCCAACTTTCTTTCTGGTGGCATTTTTCTTTATCCTGAATAAAAAAGGAAATCTTCTATGGTCATTTTTATATTGTTTTTTTATCAAGTATATGATGAGCTTTCACAATTCTTCCTTTTTGATTGATCATATTCTTGACGGTTAAGCACAATAAAAGTAAGCGAAATTTACATACCTAGCACAAAATTCTTATGTATTTACATATCTCCCACCTAAACTTTCATTTTTACATACATAGCATTTTGGCACTTCAAACCTTTGCTAAAAAGGTGTATTTTATTTTTAAAAGATGATAAATATGAAAGTTTAGGTGGTATTCAAGATTTGAGTGTTATTTGTGTAAATATGAAAGTTTAGGTGTGAGATGTAAATACATAAGAATTTTGTGCTATGTTTGTAAATGCCAAAAAAAGTAATTGGATGATTGGTGGCAATTATCTTTCATAATTCTCAGTTGCAAAAATCAAGTGCAAGTTCTAGGACTGTGAAAGTAATTTATCCAATTATAGCATAAATTCTATTATTCTAGTTTTATTAAATTAGATTGATTTGTAGGTTTTGCACCCATTTACAGGCAAGGAAGTTGCAGGAAAAGGGGTGGCAGCCCAGGTGGTTCAAGAAAGATGCAGAAGATGATTGCTACAAGTATGTCGGCAGGTACTGGGAAGCAAGAATGGAAAGAAAGTGGGACGGAATTCCTAATATATTTGGTCAGAACTATGCTATGCACAGTGTAGAGTAAGGCTTCTTTCTCAGTTCCATAATTTACTTTTGGGAAATTTATATACATACCACACAAGTTTTATGTATTTACATATCTAGCAACCATAGTTCTATATTTACACTTATAACGCCTTGCTATCATAAACCTATGAATAAAAGTGTATTTCACTTTTAGAAAATAGTGAAGTTGGTATTTATAATGTGATGTTAAAGATTTGGCTGGTATGTTATGGAAAGTACTAAATAGGAAGTTCGTATATTAAGTAGCCTAATTTTAGATCTTCTCTGTATTAGGTATATTCCTAATATGTAGAAAGGGAGTGTTTATAAGTATGTAACATATGATTTTAATTAGTGAATAAAAATAAAAGAAGTTTTTCTCACATGGTATCAGAGATGTGCACACCTACTCGATTTGACGTCGTTCTTGCACGCAAGTGCTGCCTTGATCACATTAGTTGTTTTTTTGGCATCGATCGGCATGCCATTTGTCTTCAACCTTCATTGCATCGGTCGTCAAAGCTTCTTTAATTGTCTCCATCGTTCGTCAAAGCAAGTTTGACCCTAACTCGCCATAGTTCTGTGTGCATTGCGCGGCCTCGTTTGCACTAATCAGAACTTTCTCTTTCTGTGATGGTATTAGAGCATTTGTCATCGTCGACTTCATTTGCAACTTCTTCATGATCGTCGGCTTCATTTGCAACTTCTTCATGATCGCCGGCTTTGTCTACAGTTGCCTTCTATGCTTCGTTTTTTTTCTAGAAGCAATTGGTTTGCGACGTCATCGTTCGTCTTCAACCTCAAGCTCATTCTAGTTTCGTCAACATCTGTATAGGTCTGTTACCTCTGTTGTTGTGTTCTGTTGTCTACTTGTTCAAGTTATTTGTGTGTTTTTGCTTCGTCGATGTTTACTTAGGTTTTTTTTTTCTCGGTTGTTGTGTTCCGCTGTTTATTTGGTTTTCGAGTTATTTGTCAGTTCGTCCTTAAATACTGAATGACATCGATTATGGTTGGTGAACACACATCCTGTGCAGGTTTTGTTTCATCAATGACTAAGATTATAGATGAGAAGTCGAATGACATCATTTTTTTTTTTTTTGAATAAAACTGTTAGACTATTTAAGAAGTATTCTTGAAAAGAGTCACCTTATTGACAATCCGCCGTCTACTTGGTCATGAGTTATTTATTAGTTCATCCTTCAATATTGAATTAAATCGATTATGGTTGGTGACAAAAATAACTTGTGACAGGTTTTGTTTCATAAATGGCTAAGATTACAGATGAAAAGTTAAATGACATCAATTTTTTATGGGATTAAAACTATGAGACTATTTAGGGAGTATTCCTTAAGAGCAAAGAACACAAATGCGCCTAAATAGTTTTGGATTGATGTAGTTTCTGTTGTATATACTTTATTTATTAGATGCCTTCTACTATTTTAGAGAACCAGACCCCATACGAAGTTTTATTTCGAGCTCTCTTTTTATTATTGAACCACACATATTTGGGCGAACTTGTTTTGTTCGTGATACTCGCCCACAAATGTCTAAACTTGATCCTAAGTCATTATGGTGTGTTTTTCAAGGTTATTCTCGTATGAGAAAGGGTTTCAATATTTTTTTCGTCTCTTAAATAGGTACATGATTTTTGCTAACGATACATTTCATGAATTAACATCATTCTTTAGTGACTCATTAGTATTTAAATCCTCACCAGATTCTGATGAGTTGTTATCGTATCACATCTTAAGTTCATACCTTGCTCCATCTCCATCTCCATCTCCAATGCCTCAACCCAAACCACTTGTCACTAATATTTACTTGAGAAGACCTCGCTCCTCTAATCCTACTCTGGCATCAGTTTCGTCTTCTTCAGTGGATCCTCTCCTCAGTGATCTTGATTTTCCTATTATTTTTGAAGAGGTAAATGTCAATTCATCCATCCCATTTTCTCTTGTATTAACTATAATCAATTATCTTCCACTGCATGCTCGTTTGTTGCCTCTCTTGACTCTTTTGAGATTCCAAGATTTGTTCAGCAAGTCTTATCTCATTTTGGGTGGAGGGCTGCAATGTTTTATGGGATGAATGTTTTAACTAAAAATGAACTGTGGGAACTAGTTGAACTACCTTATGGAAAGAGGGTTTTCGGCTATAAGTGGGTCTTTGCTGTTAAGTTTCATTTTGATGGATTCGCAGGCTAAAGGCTATGCATAAACTTATGGGATCAACTTCTTGAGCACGTTCTCTACGGTAGCTAAGTTAATTTCAGTTTGCTTACTTATCCTTGGCTGCAATGAATAATTGGCTCCGTCATCAGTTGGATGTGAATAATTTATTTTTGCATGGTGATCTGTGGAAAGAGATATACATGGAGCTACCTTGTGGGTTTGTTGCTCAGGGGATGTATGGAAGAGTATTGTCTTCAAAAGTCTCTATATGGATTAAAGTAGAGCCCTCGAGCATGGTTTGAAAAATTTAGCAAAGCAGTAGAAGTGTTTTGGATGCAGAAAAGTAAAAGCGACCACACTATATTTTATAAGTAATCTGCTTCAAGAATCATTCTATTGGTTGTTTATATTGATGAAATTAATATTACCAGAAGCAATGAACAGAGAATTTCATCGTTGAAATCATTTCTCAAAATCAGCTCAACACTAAATATTTGGGTACCTTAAAAGTATTTATTATGGATTGAGGTGGCAAGGAGCAAGAATGATGTCTTCCTATCTTAATGAAAGTATGTGTTGGATTTGTCCGTAGAAACTGAGAAGTTAGGAGTTAAGTCATGCTATACTTCGATGCTTCCTAACTAGAAACTTGCCAATGATGGAGAGCTTTTTAATGATCTGAACGGTATAGGAAGTTAGTGGGATAATCGAACTACAGCACGATAACTCATCTTGATATTTTGTATTTAGTTAGCACTATAATTCAGTTTATGTTTTTCCTCACAATTCAATATTGGCCAGCTTTTGAGCAAATACCATGCATCTTAAGGGAGCTTCTAGACAAGTTATTTATATCAGGATCATCAACATAGAAATATTGAATCTCTCTCATGCAAGACTGGGCAAGTTCCAAGATTGGTTGAAGACCAATTACTGTATATTGCATCTTTAGTGGTAGTAATTTGGTCGCATAGAATGGTCCAGTGTTGAATCTGAGTATCGAGCACTGGCACAACATTCGAGTGAATTGATGTGGATCTTATAATTCCCAACCAAAATGTGTTTTATGATGACTACTCTAGCAAAGTTGTGGTGTGATAACCAAGCTGCAATTCATATTACTTCTAATCGAGTTTTTTATTAACTAACAAAATATATTGAGATAGATTGACCTTTTGTTTGTGAAAAGATTCAACAAAATTTGGTCTCTACAAGCTCACGTAAAGACGGGGGACAACTACGGGACATTTTCACAAAAGACCTTTCATGGAGCAAGAGTCACTCATATTTATAACAAACTGGTATGATCAATATCTATGCTCCAGCTTGAGGGGGAGCATTACGGAAAATAGTAAATAGGAAGCTTGTATATTTGGCAACATAGATAGAATAGATTTAATTACAGTTATTTTTTATAATAGGTATATTCCTAATATGTAGACGAGGAGTGTCTATAAGTGTGTGACGATTTCAATTAGTGAATAAGAAAGGAAGTTTTCCTCACATTGTAAAAGTAAATTCACAAGAATTATGCTCTATGTAAATGCCCCTTTACTTTTTCTTTTACTTGTCATTATTCGGCTTTGATGTTAGTTTTGTAAGATGTTGACCAATTTATTGAACATGATAGGGGAAAAAATTTAAGCGAAAACGATTCTCATTAATACCAAAGCTATGTATTTACATCTCTAACACCTAAACTTCACTTTTTCTTTACATTTATACCATCCAAATCTTTCTCATTGCATAAAAAATACCGAAGCTATGCATTTACATATCTAAAACCTAAACTTCACTTTCTCTTCACATTAATACCAAAGCTATGTATTTACATATCTAACACCTAAACTTTTCTTTTTCTTTACATTTATACCATCCAAAGCTTTAACATCACAAAAAACACCACTATCTTAACTTCTCGAAAGTGAAATACACCTTGTCATGCATACGTAAGATAGCATATATGTAAACGTTGAAGATTAGATGTTAGATATGTAAATGTATAAGAATTAAGTGCTATGTATGTAAATCTTCCTTATTGTTATCGCGCTATGATAAGCTGGATAAATATCATATGAATTCATATTAAGATTAGTGCAATCTTAAACTCCATTCCGTTCAAATTTTTATTGAGAAATTTATACACAGACTACACATTTCTTATGTATATACATATCGAACACCTTTAACTTTCATAATTACATGTATAACACTTCAGTATCGTAAACCCATACTTGAAAATGTGCATTTCACTTTTAAGAAGTATATCTGTAAACATAGAAGTATACATGTAAATACATAAGAATTATGTGGTATGTATGTAAATGTCCCTTTTTATTAAAGATTTGAGTGCTATGTATGTAAGCATAGAAGTATATAGGTAGTTACATAAGAATTATGTGGTATGTATGTAAATGTCCCTTTTTATTATGAAAATTCTCTTGTTAATTTTAACAGCCTTTGATTTAGTTGCAGATCACCAGCTGGAGCAGAGAGCCTATTATAACGTGGTTATGAAAGATTAATTGCCTTTGCTGCTGTGCATGTTAGAGGCTCTGAAACCCACAACTTGTAAGTTCTTTAGAATGTATTTTACAAGGGAAAAAAATATTGATCTATTCTGTTATATGATAGCTTGATATTATTATTATTATTATTATTATTATTATTATTATTATTATTATTATGTTTATGTATTTTCCATTAGATGTGAGGATCATGAGGGATTAGGTTTTCAGTATTGTCAAGGCATGCAATTATTAAAATTCCCTCTAATGTACATATTTATTCGTCATTGTCTTGAATTTTCGAAGATTTACCTATTTATAACACTTAAAACTTCATTTTTTGCACGATTTACAAACACGTAAATTCTCAGAAAAATATTAAATCAGGACTCCTAACGTAGAGCTACGTTCAAAGTCTATTGATATGCAGACCCGTGGAGGTGACAGAAAAAATTAAAAAAAAAATATTTTAGCGCAGAGAAATATTCCTTTCATGTTATTCCACATTATTTAAGTGTTATTGTGATGATATTTATGTGTTATTGTATTCTGGGAGTATTTCTTGTGTTATAATAACACAATAACACATCAATACCACCACAATATTATCTGAATAATGCAGAATAACATAGAAGAAATATTCTCCTATGTTACCGGGCCGGATCATTGAAAAACACGCGTATTTTCTTGAAGCCACGTAGCTCTACGTTAGGAGTCATGATGTAATATTTTTCCTGTCAATTCCTATGTATTTAAATATCTTAACTTAAAACTTCAGTTTTTACATATATTTTACCTTACCTATGCATGAAAACGTATAGATAGTGTGCCAGATTTGTGAATAGGAATGTTTTGGGTGGTATGCATGTAAGATTTTTATTTGGCCAAGATTANGAAAAGAAATTTTTCTCCCATGGTATCAGAGATGTGCACACCTACTCGATTTGACGTCGTTCTTGCACGCAAGTGCTGCCTTGATCACATCAGTCGTCTTTTTTGGCATCGATCGATATGTCATTTGTCTTCAACCCTCATTGCATCGGTCGTCGAAGCTTCTTTAATTGTCTCCATCGTTCGTCAAAGCAAGTTTGACCCTAACTCGCCGTAGTTCTGTGTGCATTGCGCGGCCTCGTTTGCACTAATCAGAACTTTCTCTTTTTGTGATGGTATTAGAGCATTTGTCATCGTCGACTTCATTTGCAACTTCTTCGTCATCGTCGGCTTTGTCTACAACTGCCTTCTATGCTTCGTTTTTTTTCTGGAAGCAATTGGTCTGCGACGTCATCGTTCGTCTTCAACCTCAAGCTCATTCTAGTTTCGTCAACATCTGTATAGGTCTGTTACCTCTGTTGTTGTGTTCTGTTGTCTACTTGTTGTTCAAGTTATTTGTGTGTTTTCGCTTCGTCGATGTTTACTTAGGTTTTTTTTTCTCGGTTGTTGTGTTCCGCTGTTTATTTGGTCTTCGAGTTATTTGTCAGTTCGTCCTTAAATACTGAATGACATCGATTATGGTTGGTGAACACACATCCTGTGCAGGTTTTGTTTCATCGATGACTAAGATTATAGATGAGAAGTCGAATGACATCAATTTTTTTTTTTTTGAATAAAACTGTTAGACTATTTAAGAAGTATTCTTGAAAAGAGTCACCTTATTGACAATNCAATTCTAGTACCACACCCTCCAACGGAGGAATTGAACCTCAAACCAGAGGGGACTTACAACTGACAAGTAGATGCCCGATCAACTGATCTGACTACGCGGTGCATATATATATATATGTATGTATGTATGTATACATTTCTATTTGTATGTATGTATGTATATAACAACCTAATTTCTTTTTGTAGTTTTTCTCCATTTTCTTGAACTTTCCACTTATTTCAATGCCCTTTCTACACTTCTTCCATGGTACCCTTTGGTTTACAGATTACTTTCTAAACTTCTAGCTACATGTGTTATTACAAATATTTACAGTATTTTTTTATTTTTTTCATTCTGTAAATGCACATTTTCAACAGTTTGCCAACCTTGCCTACATTAATTTTTATTCAGCTTCGAAGGTCTAATTTATCCTCCCTTTGCAGATGATTATGCAGGATTATTAGTTTCTCATGTTTTAAGTTTCACCTTCTTATCTTATGATAATTATTTCTTTTAATTGTTTTTTTAAAATAATATA
Source organism: Phalaenopsis hybrid cultivar (assembly GCA_002079205.1). NCBI lineage: Eukaryota > Viridiplantae > Streptophyta > Magnoliopsida > Asparagales > Orchidaceae > Phalaenopsis > Phalaenopsis hybrid cultivar. The sequence goes on from JXCR01101522.1 coordinate 105,003, forward strand.
CTACCAGAACTATTGTTTTCTCCGTGCTAAACCCATTCATTTTTTCTTAACTTTTTAACATTCGATAGAATCACTTATAATTTTTTCCGTTATTTTTGACATTTTCTATTATAAAGTGTTTTTTTTGCAAAAAATGGAATTCTTTTTCTAATCATTTGTCATTATCATTAGTCTTTCCCCAAGTATTTGGGGTTGCTTTATGTGTTATCATTCTTTATTCATTACCGAGATGCTAAACATATTATTCAAGAATCATTTTGAATATGTTCTATTCATGTTGCCCAAATTGTCTCTCTTCTTTCATCTTTATTTAATGTTAGTTTTAGCTGCTCATTTTAGTGGATGCATTTTCTATCACATATTTTTAAGTTCAAATCATATATTCATTTCTATTGTTGTGCTTTTGGGTTAACAATGGCAGTTCTTCCTTTTCAATCGTCATGTTTTCTTCGAAATAGTGGATAATCAAGATGGGGGTGATAAACTCTTCCATAAAATTTACGGAGATTTTTATTAACCAAGTAATGCTGTGTGAATGCAGGCCTCGTAATGTTCATTAGCCAAAATCCAAATACTCTCAAACTAAATAAGCAGCTAAGAGAAAAATATTTTCAATGGAAGTTGATGTTCTTGCATGTTTTTTCTTAATTTCATTGTTAACATTATCACTACTTAGCTTTCCAATTTGGTATCTACTTTCATTGTTGTTTAATTTTGTTTAGAAATCTATTTGGACAATGATATTAACATTGTTTTTTTTCTTTTGGTTGCCTTTTCGTATGGATTACAATCACCTATTAATCCATGTTATTATTACAAAAGAGTGAATGATACCAGATTTAATCTAACAACAATAAGCAAATAAATATTATTATAGAAAAAAGTAGTAGGAAGTTACAACAAAATCGAGGAATGGGAAATAATAATAAACACAACACACAATTCAATTAGGGTTCTATTCAAATGGGTTCAGTAGTCAGTTAGGTGGTTTGGAGGGCAGGGTGATGATAGGGTCTGCAGCTGGGTGCTAGTGAAAAAGGTAAGGTTGCGGCAGGAAGTTGCAGGTGGGTGGTAGAAATGCGGGGTTGGACTGCAGGTGCGGTAGGAGGCAGGGCTGATTGTGGTAGGGATGTTGGGTGGCTGGTGGCTGGAAGACAAGGTGTGAGGGGTTTGGTTGCAGGAAGATGGCAATACGAGATGTCTGACGACAAGCTGCAAGGGGTGCTTCTGTAGGAAGACAACAAGGAGAGTTGTTTGGAGGCTGGGCGAAGGCTGCAGAGGAAAGGGAAACAAAAGATAATCACCACTTTGGAATGAGATACAACCGAAGCACCACTTGCCCGTGGTTAGAAGGGAAAATTTGGAGACATTGACTGCTGTCCCGATATAAAACAAGACGAAAAAACTCATCACAAACACAGAAAATCACATACTTATAATACTAGGGTAATTAAGGATGGAGTCCCTTCAGTTAAGCGGCAATCCTACGACTAGAAAAGATCTTATGGCCCTCAATTCCATTTGGCTTAATCGGTTCATGTAGGGGCTGGCTGAAACAGTCCAGGAAGTGCCAGGTTGCCGCATCCGCACAGGCGTGAGATATGCCCCGCTCCACATTAATGATGTGCCAAAATAGTCAAACCTTTTTACATTGAGTCATTTTAATCCAAGATTCTATAAATGTGCCAATTTAATTCGTGTACTATTTTAATATGGGCTGAAATAATCTATACGGAGGACTATTTCATCCCCAATTTAAAATGTATGAGGACTCATTTAGCATTTCTATAGATTTTGGGACTAAAATGGGCCCGACGTAAACACTTTTTTAGTTAAGATAGTTCGATTTCCTATCTATTACTTGTTAGTCAACTAAGACTGTTTGAAAATAATTGCTTCTATTTTGTGAAAGTAGTGGATTATCTATTCTTTCTTTTTTAATTTTTCTAGAACAATTTTTTTAATCCGTTTAAACTTCTAGGTGCATGGATTTATACAAGATAATAAAACAGGAAACAAGGTTGCGATGTTGTTGGGCAAGTGGGATGATGCAATGTACTATGTACTTGGTGATCCTAGTACTAAACCGAAGGGTTATGACCCAATGTCGGAGGCTGTTCTTCTATGGGAGCGGGACAAGTCTATTACCCAAACCCGATACAATCTTACTCCCTTTGCCATATCATTGAATGAATTAACACCTGGTATGTTGGAGAAACTACCCCCAACAGATTCACGGCTTCGGCCTGATCAAAGACACTTAGAAAATGGTGAATATGAGTTGGCAAATGCAGAAAAGCTTAGACTTGAGCAACTACAGAGACAGGTAAATTTCTTTTATTGCATATCGCTAATTTTATCCATTTTGTTTTCATCTTGTGATGTTAAAAAATGAGTCATAAATTTTGTTACTGCCTCGCACTCTATTGCTTAAATTTGTGTTTTTCTGTGTTAGAACTGATATGAATATTTTCTACAACATTAATGATATTTAAACTCTTGCGCATCTTGTTTTTTTGATTGCATGCCTTCTTTCTTTCCCAACATTACATTCAGGTTTGTAAATTTACATGTAATTTTTAATTTAACTAGTGCATCTTTCTAGGATTCAGTTTACATTGATAGAATCCAATTCCCAGTCCCAACCGAACACAACTTTGAAAGGCCCAACTTTCTTTCTGGTGGCATTTTTCTTTATCCTGAATAAAAAAGGAAATCTTCTATGGTCATTTTTATATTGTTTTTTTATCAAGTATATGATGAGCTTTCACAATTCTTCCTTTTTGATTGATCATATTCTTGACGGTTAAGCACAATAAAAGTAAGCGAAATTTACATACCTAGCACAAAATTCTTATGTATTTACATATCTCCCACCTAAACTTTCATTTTTACATACATAGCATTTTGGCACTTCAAACCTTTGCTAAAAAGGTGTATTTTATTTTTAAAAGATGATAAATATGAAAGTTTAGGTGGTATTCAAGATTTGAGTGTTATTTGTGTAAATATGAAAGTTTAGGTGTGAGATGTAAATACATAAGAATTTTGTGCTATGTTTGTAAATGCCAAAAAAAGTAATTGGATGATTGGTGGCAATTATCTTTCATAATTCTCAGTTGCAAAAATCAAGTGCAAGTTCTAGGACTGTGAAAGTAATTTATCCAATTATAGCATAAATTCTATTATTCTAGTTTTATTAAATTAGATTGATTTGTAGGTTTTGCACCCATTTACAGGCAAGGAAGTTGCAGGAAAAGGGGTGGCAGCCCAGGTGGTTCAAGAAAGATGCAGAAGATGATTGCTACAAGTATGTCGGCAGGTACTGGGAAGCAAGAATGGAAAGAAAGTGGGACGGAATTCCTAATATATTTGGTCAGAACTATGCTATGCACAGTGTAGAGTAAGGCTTCTTTCTCAGTTCCATAATTTACTTTTGGGAAATTTATATACATACCACACAAGTTTTATGTATTTACATATCTAGCAACCATAGTTCTATATTTACACTTATAACGCCTTGCTATCATAAACCTATGAATAAAAGTGTATTTCACTTTCAGAAAATAGTGAAGTTGGTATTTATAATGTGATGTTAAAGATTTGGCTGGTATGTTATGGAAAGTACTAAATAGGAAGTTTGTATATTAAGTAGCCTAATTTTAGATCTTCTCTATATTAGGTATATTCCTAATATGTAGAAAGGGAGTGTTTATAAGTATGTAACATATGATTTTAATTAGTGAATAAAAAGAAAAGAAGTTTTTCTCACATGGTATCAGAGATGTGCACACCTACTCGATTTGACGTCGTTCTTGCACGCAAGTGCTGCCTTGATCACATTAGTTGTTTTTTTGGCATCGATCGGCATGCCATTTGTCTTCAACCTTCATTGCATCGGTCGTCAAAGCTTCTTTAATTGTCTCCATCGTTCGTCAAAGCAAGTTTGACCCTAACTCGCCATAGTTCTGTGTGCATTGCGCGGCCTCGTTTGCACTAATCAGAACTTTCTCTTTCTGTGATGGTATTAGAGCATTTGTCATCGTCGACTTCATTTGCAACTTCTTCATGATCGTCGGCTTCATTTGCAACTTCTTCATGATCGCCGGCTTTGTCTACAGTTGCCTTCTATGCTTCGTTTTTTTTCTAGAAGCAATTGGTTTGCGACGTCATCGTTCGTCTTCAACCTCAAGCTCATTCTAGTTTCGTCAACATCTGTATAGGTCTGTTACCTCTGTTGTTGTGTTCTGTTGTCTACTTGTTCAAGTTATTTGTGTGTTTTTGCTTCGTCGATGTTTACTTAGGTTTTTTTTTTCTCGGTTGTTGTGTTCCGCTGTTTATTTGGTTTTCGAGTTATTTGTCAGTTCGTCCTTAAATACTGAATGACATCGATTATGGTTGGTGAACACACATCCTGTGCAGGTTTTGTTTCATCGATGACTAAGATTATAGATGAGAAGTCGAATGACATCATTTTTTTTTTTTTTGAATAAAACTGTTAGACTATTTAAGAAGTATTCTTGAAAAGAGTCACCTTATTGACAATCCGCCGTCTACTTGGTCATGAGTTATTTATTAGTTCATCCTTCAATATTGAATTAAATCGATTATGGTTGGTGACAAAAATAACTTGTGACAGGTTTTGTTTCATAAATGGCTAAGATTACAGATGAAAAGTTAAATGACATCAATTTTTTATGGGATTAAAACTATGAGACTATTTAGGGAGTATTCCTTAAGAGCAAAGAACACAAATGCGCCTAAATAGTTTTGGATTGATGTAGTTTCTGTTGTATATACTTTATTTATTAGATGCCTTCTACTATTTTAGAGAACCAGACCCCATACGAAGTTTTATTTCGAGCTCTCTTTTTATTATTGAACCACACATATTTGGGCGAACTTGTTTTGTTCGTGATACTCGCCCACAAATGTCTAAACTTGATCCTAAGTCATTATGGTGTGTTTTTCAAGGTTATTCTCGTATGAGAAAGGGTTTCAATATTTTTTTCGTCTCTTAAATAGGTACATGATTTTTGCTAACGATACATTTCATGAATTAACATCATTCTTTAGTGACTCATTAGTATTTAAATCCTCACCAGATTCTGATGAGTTGTTATCGTATCACATCTTAAGTTCATACCTTGCTCCATCTCCATCTCCATCTCCAATGCCTCAACCCAAACCACTTGTCACTAATATTTACTTGAGAAGACCTCGCTCCTCTAATCCTACTCTGGCATCAGTTTCGTCTTCTTCAGTGGATCCTCTCCTCAGTGATCTTGATTTTCCTATTATTTTTGAAGAGGTAAATGTCAATTCATCCATCCCATTTTCTCTTGTATTAACTATAATCAATTATCTTCCACTGCATGCTCGTTTGTTGCCTCTCTTGACTCTTTTGAGATTCCAAGATTTGTTCAGCAAGTCTTATCTCATTTTGGGTGGAGGGCTGCAATGTTTTATGGGATGAATGTTTTAACTAAAAATGAACTGTGGGAACTAGTTGAACTACCTTATGGAAAGAGGGTTTTCGGCTATAAGTGGGTCTTTGCTGTTAAGTTTCATTTTGATGGATTCGCAGGCTAAAGGCTATGCATAAACTTATGGGATCAACTTCTTGAGCACGTTCTCTACGGTAGCTAAGTTAATTTCAGTTTGCTTACTTATCCTTGGCTGCAATGAATAATTGGCTCCGTCATCAGCTGGATGTGAATAATTTTTTTCTGTATGGTGATCTGTGGAAAGAGATATACATGGAGCTACCTTGTGGGTTTGTTGCTCAGGGGATGTTTGGGAAAGTATTGTCTTCAAAAGTCTCTATATGGATTAAAGTAGAGCCCTCGAGCATGGTTTGAAAAATTTAGCAAAGCAATAGAAGTGTTTTGGATGCAGAAAAGTAAAAGCGACCACACTATATTTTATAAGTAATCTGCTTCAAGAATCATTCTATTGGTTGTTTATATTGATGAAATTAATATTACCAGAAGCAATGAACAGAGAATTTCATCGTTGAAATCATTTCTCAAAATCAGCTCAACACTAAATATTTGGGTACCTTAAAAGTATTTATTATGGATTGAGGTGGCAAGGAGCAAGAATGATGTCTTCCTATCTTAATGAAAGTATGTGTTGGATTTGTCCGTAGAAACTGAGAAGTTAGGAGTTAAGTCATGCAATACTTCGATGCTTCCTAACTAGAAACTTGCCAATGATGGAGAGCTTTTTAATGATCTGAACGGTATAGGAAGTTAGTGGGATAATCGAACTACAGCACGATAACTCATCTTGATATTTTGTATTTAGTTAGCACTATAATTCAGTTTATGTTTTTCCTCACAATTCAATATTGGCCAGCTTTTGAGCAAATACCATGCATCTTAAGGGAGCTTCTAGACAAGTTATTTATATCAGGATCATCAACATAGAAATATTGAATCTCTCTCATGCAAGACTGGGCAAGTTCCAAGATTGGTTGAAGACCAATTACTGTATATTGCATCTTTAGTGGTAGTAATTTGGTCGCATAGAATGGTCCAGTGTTGAATTTGAGTATCGAGCACTGGCACAACATTCGAGTGAATTGATGTGGATCTTATAATTCCCAACCAAAATGTGTTTTATGATGACTACTCTAGCAAAGTTGTGGTGTGATAACCAAGCTGCAATTCATATTACTTCTAATCGTGTCTTTTATTAACTAACAAAATATATTGAGATAGATTGACCTTTTGTTTGTGAAAAGATTCAACAAAATTTGGTCTCTACAAGCTCACGTAAAGACGGGGGACAACTACGGGACATTTTCACAAAAGACCTTTCATGGAGCAAGAGTCACTCATATTTATAACAAACTGGTATGATCAATATCTATGCTCCAGCTTGAGGGGGAGCATTACGGAAAATAGTAAATAGGAAGCTTGTATATTTGGCAACATAGATAGAATAGATTTAATTACAGTTATTTTTTATAATAGGTATATTCCTAATATGTAGACGAGGAGTGTCTATAAGTGTGTGACGATTTCAATTAGTGAATAAGAAAGGAAGTTTTCCTCACATTGTAAAAGTAAATTCACAAGAATTATGCTCTATGTAAATGCCCCTTTACTTTTTCTTTTACTTGTCATTATTCGGCTTTGATGTTAGTTTTGTAAGATGTTGACCAATTTATTGAACATGATAGGGGAAAAAATTTAAGCGAAAACGATTCTCATTAATACCAAAGCTATGTATTTACATCTCTAACACCTAAACTTCACTTTTTCTTTACATTTATACCATCCAAATCTTTCTCATTGCATAAAAAATACCGAAGCTATGCATTTACATATCTAAAACCTAAACTTCACTTTCTCTTCACATTAATACCAAAGCTATGTATTTACATATCTAACACCTAAACTTTTCTTTTTCTTTACATTTATACCATCCAAAGCTTTAACATCACAAAAAACACCACTATCTTAACTTCTCGAAANTTAATTAAAAAAAAAAAGTTGGCCGACAACGTAAAGACGGGGGACAACTACGGGACATTTTCACAAAAGACCCTTCATGGAGCAAGAGTCACTCATATTTATAGCAAACTGGGTATGATCAATATCTATGCTCCAGCTTGAGGGGGAGCATTACGGAAAATAGTAAATAGGAAGCTTGTATATTTGGCAACATAGATAGAATAGATTTAATTACAGTTATTTTTTATAATAGGTATATTCCTAATATGTAGACGGGGAGTGTCTATAAGTGTGTGACGATTTCAATTAGTGAATAAGAAATGAAGTTTTCCTCACATTGTAAAAGTAAATTCACAAGAATTATGCTCTATGTAAATGCCCCTTTACTTTTTCTTTTGCTTGTCATTATTCGGCTTTGATGTTAGTTTTGTAAGATGTTGACCAATTTATTGATCATGATAGGGGAAAAAATTGAAGCGAAAACGATTCTCATTAATACCAAAGCTATGTATTTACATCTCTAACACCTAAACTTCACTTTTTCTTTACATTTATACCATCCAAATCTTTCTCATTGCATAAAAAATACCGAAGCTATGCATTTACATATCTAAAACCTAAACTTCACTTTCTCTTTACATTAATACCGAAGCTATGTATTTACATATCTAACACCTAAACTTCTCTTTTTCTTTACATTTATACCATCCAAAGCTTTAACATCACAAAAAACACCACTATCTTAACTTCTCGAAAGTGAAATACACCTTGTCGTGCATACGTAAGATAGCATATATGTAAACGTTGAAGATTAGATGTTAGATATGTAAATGTATAAGAATTAAGTGCTATGTATGTAAATCTTCCTTATTGTTATCGCGCTATGATAAGCTGGATAAATATCATATGAATTCATATTAAGATTAGTGCAATCTTAAACTCCATTCCGTTCAAATTTTTATTGAGAAATTTATACACAGACTACACATTTCTTATGTATATACATATCGAACACCTTAAACTTTCATAATTACATGTATAACACTTCAGTATCGTAAACCCATACTTGAAAATGTGCATTTCACTTTTAAGAAGTATATCTGTAAACATATAAGTATACATGTAAATACATAAGAATTATGTGGTATGTATGTAAATGTCTCTTTTGAGTGCTATATATGTAAACATAGAAGTATATAGGTAATTACATAAGAATTATGTGGTATGTATGTAGATGTCCCTTTTTATTATGAAAATTCTCTTGTTAATTTTAACAGCCTTTGATTTAGTTGCAGATCACCAGCTGGAGCAGAGAGCCTATTATAACGTGGTTATGAAAGATTAATTGCCTTTGCTGCTGTGCATGTTAGAGGCGCTGAAACCCACAACTTGTAAGTTCTTTAGACTGTATTTTACAAGGGAAAAAATCATTGATCTATTCTGTTATATGATAGCTTGATATTATTATTATTATTATTATTATATTTATGTATTTTCCACTAGATGTGAGGATCATGAGGGATTAGGTTTTCAGTATTGTCAAGGCATGCAATTATTAAAATTCCCTCTAATGTACATATTTATTTGTGGTTGTGTTGAATTTTGGAAGATTTACATATTTATAACACTTAAAACTTCATTTTTTGCACGATTTACAAACACGTAAATTCTCAGAAAAATATTAAATCAGGACTCCTAACGTAGAGCTACGTTTAAAGTCTATTGATATGCGGACACGTGGAGGTGATAGAAAAATAAAAAAAAAATTATTTTAGCGCTGGGATATATTCCTTCCGTGTTATTTCACATTATTCAAGTGTTATTGTGATGATATTCATGTGTTATTGTGTTCTGAGAGTATTTCTTGTGTTATAATAACACAATAACACATTAATACAACCACAATAATACCTGAATAATGCGGAATAACTTAGAAGGAATATTCTTCTGTGTTACCGGACCGGATCATTGAAAAACGCGCGTTTTCTTGAAGCCACGTAGCTCTATGTTAGGAATCCTGATGTAATATTTTTCCCGTCAATTCCTATGTATTTAAATATCTTAACTTAAAACTTCAGTTTTTACATATATTTCACCTTACCTATGCATGAAAATGTATAAATAGTGTGCCAGATTTGTGAATAGGAATGTTTTGGGTGGTATGCATGTAAGATTTTTATTTGGCCAAGATTAAATGAGTATGTTTTGTTATGGGATCTAATACATTGGATGACTTGGACTGCAAAAATTTTGGGCAAAGCCTGACTTTTGAAATAGGTTTTGTGGCGCTTTATTATTTGATGAGTGGTCGAATGATTGTGCAAATTAATGAAATCATAGGTTTGTTTTAGGTAATATGTGTACATCTTTTTTGTAATTATTATTTTAGAAAGATTTACATGCTTACCACCTCACTCTTTTATGTATTGGGATATCCAACACTTCAATTTTAGGGGCAGCTACATACCACTAAAAAGTTTCTACAAAACTAACACCCTCTTTAATTTGAAAAAATATTACATTACGTGCGGATTCCAATGAAATTACGCTGTGGATGTGATTGGTTTGGTAACTCAAGGAATGTTCCTCTCGTGTTATTCATGTGTTATTGTGTGTTATTCATATATTATTAATGTGTTATTTTGTTATTATAATATCGAGAATATTCCCAAAACACAATAACAATTGAATAAAATACAATAACACTTGAATAACACACAATAATACATGAATAACACGAGAGGAATATTCTCTTGTGTTACCAGACCGATCAACTCGGCGGTGTAATTTCATTGTACTTGAACGTAACTCTACATGCAGAGTCCTGATGTAATATTTTTTTCTATTCGTTTTCCAAATGCTCACTCGAATATTAAAATTCATAATAAAATCTCTACATAAATTTTTAATTTTTTTAATAAAATTTCGATGATTTGATCAACACACGTAAGTATGATAATTTTATAGCTAAAAAAAAAAATGATTAGGGGGTTTGTTTTATAAATAATAAAGTTTGAACAGCTATGCATGTAATTATCTTTATTCTTTTCATTTGTAGCATTTTACATCTGCATGGAAATGTTAATTTATTTATTTTTAATTTAAAATAATAATATTTTCAATGTGATATAAAAGATTTAATGTAAAAAATAAGGCTTCGATGTCATATATGTAAATTCATAAAAAATGTGGGTGCCCAAGAAAACTTAACCAAGAGCTCATAATCTGTCTCCCGTAATTGCACTTCTCATTTGATGTCTTTACCCTTCAAAAGTGCTCAAGACTTGAAATTGTTTAGACTGGAATATTGTGGAATCCATTGAAGAGAACAATAGAAGCTTTGATTGAATGGTGGAATGAAAAAAATACAAGTATATTTTTTTATTTGCTTCATATATTATTTTCACTATTTGGTGTGAGTATTACACTTTTATTTGTACTATTTGTAGGTTAATCCTGTTGAGTATAAATTTTGTTATAATGGAATAATGACCAAGTTGGAAGAGAAATTATACATAATGTTTGCCCGTATGGTAGCAACTTGGGGTGGATGTTTGGCTGCCAAGCTTGGGCATGCAACCTCATGAACTACGATAGACTGCAATTGACTCATCACCTGTAGAGGAAATTCATGAGGGTGAAAGCTCATGGATTTTAAAGTTTGAGTTTAACTGTTACACGATTGTCAAATTAAAGAAAATATATAAAAAAAGAACTTGAGTGGTAGAAATTTCTTCGAAATTAAATTGAGGCATTAGTTCATGCTTTCACATATGTTAGTGAAGCTATATCTATGCTAAATGCTTCAAAGAAGTTTGTTATAATATGTGATGCGCTGGAGGAGTTNGCTCCAATGAAATTACGCCGTGGAGGTGATTGGTTTGGTAACTCAATGAATGTTCCTCTCGTGTTATTCATGTGTTATTGTGTGTTATTCATATATTATTAATCTGTTATTTTGTTATTATAATATCGAAAATAATCCCAAAACACAATAACAATTGAATAAAATACAATAACACCTGAATAACACAATAATAAATGAATAACACGAGAGGAATATTCTCGTGTTACCAGACCGATCAACTCGGCGGTGTAATTTCATTGTACTCGAACGTAACTCTACATGCAGAGTCTTGATGTAATATTTTTTTCTATTCGTTTTCCAAATTCTCACTCGAATATTAAAATTTATAATAAAATCTCTACATAAATTTTTAATTTTTTTAATCAAATTTCGATGATTTGATCGGAACACACGTAAGTATGCTAATTTTATAGCTAAAAAAAAATGATTAGGGGGCTTGTTTTATAAATAATAAAGTTTGAACTGCTATGCATGTAATTATCTTTATTCTTTTCATTTGTAGCATTTTACATCTGCATGGAAATGTAATTTATTTATTTTTTTAATTTAAAATAATAATATTTTCAATGTGATATAAAAGATTTAATGCAAAAAATAAGGCTTCGATGTCATATATGTAAATTCATAACAAATGTGGGTGCCAAAGAAAACTTAACCAAGAGCTCATAATCTGTCTCCTGTAATTGATATCTTTACCCTTCAAAAGTGCTCAAGACTTGAAATTGTTTAGACTGGAATATTATGGAATCCATTGAAGAGAACAATAGAAGCTTTGATTGAATGGTGGAATGAAAAAAATACAAGTATATTTTTTATTTGCTTCATATATTATTTTCACTATTTGGTGTGAGTATTACACTTTTAATTGTACTATTTGTAGGTTAATCCTGTTGAGTATAAATTTTGTTATAATATAATAATGATCAAGTCGGAAGAGAAATTATACATAATGTTTGCACGGATGGTAGCAACTTGGGTGGATGTTTGGCTGCCAAGCTTGGGTATGCTACCTCATGAACTACGATAGACTACAATTGACTCATCAGCTGTGGAGGAAATTCATGAGGGTGATCCTAATATTGTGAAAGCTCATGGATTTTAAAGTTTGAGTTTAACTGTTACACGATTGTCAAATTAAAGAAAATATATAAAAAAAAGAACTTGAGCGGTAGAAATTTCTTCAAAATTAAATTGAGGCATTAGTTCATGCTTTCACATCTGTTAGTGAAGCTATATCTATGCTAAATGCTTCAAAGAAGTTTGTTATAATATGTGATGCGCTGGAGGAGTTAGCTAATATATAATATAAAACTAACGATATCAAGTTTTTTGACTTCGCTCTATAGCTGATGAATGATAAAAATGAAAGAGATTTTCATGCACATTCTCAAGATTGAAAAAGTAGGGTGAATCGGAAAAAAAGTACTGCAATAGTTTATCTTAATTCAATATTATAATGACTTATTTGCTTATTACACACTTTATAGTTTGGCATTCTCATTCTGTATTGACGCCACATTTTGGTGTTCCTTTTGTTCTTACGACTATTGAAGGTTGTATTTTGTTTAGTATGTAGGGATGTGATTGATGATATGAGCATAGGATTTGTTCATATTACATGGCTGGCCATAGGTGACCAACACAATACCTACCATATGTTAACATGAAATATTTGCCTCATGGATTTTTTATATACATGTGTTCCTGCAAGTTCCATGATACACTATATGTGATCATATACCCTTTGCACGACTATGAATGTGATCCTATGTGATTTTACAACTTTTTTTCATGCATCTTTATAAAAAGATCATGCTTTCATGATGCACACAAACATGATATGCTTTTTGTTACATAGAGTGTAATAAACAAATAAAACATTGTAATGTTGTATTAAGATAAACTCTTGTAGTATTTTCTTTTGAGCCATCATATTTTTCATCATTGTGAATGTGAATGAAAGCTCTCCTTCATTTTTATTCTTCAAGAGCTCTAGAGAAAATTCGTAAAACTCAATATCGTTAGTTATATCTGATATATTAACTAACTCATCCACTATATCACATACTGTAATAAAGATTCTTGAAGCATTCAGGTAGATATAGCTTCACTAATAAATGTGGAAGCATGAACTAATGCCTCAATTTGATTTTTAAGAAAATTTCTACCTCTCAACTTTTATTTTTTATATTTTCTCTTATTTGATTATTGTGCATCAATTGAACTCAAACTTTGAAGCTCAAAAGCATTCGCAATATTAGGATCATGCTCATGAATTTCCTTCGCAACTGATAAGCCTATGTCTCCTCTCGTAGTTCAGGAGTTAGCATACCCATACTTGGCAACCAAACATCCTCCCAAGTTGCTCTATACAACCAAATATTATTTATAATTTCTCTTCCAACTAAGCATTATTTCATTATAACAAAATTTCTACACATCTTGATTACTCTACAGTAAGTAAGAGTAAAAGTGTAATATTGACACATAATAGTGAAAATAATATATACAACAACAACAAAGCCTTAATCCTACTATGTGGGGTCGACTACATTAATCCTTTTTCTCCATTAATTTTTATTTAGTATTATATTTTTATATAGTTCTAATAAATTAAGATCATTTTTTATACAATAAGCCGAGTCTTCTTAGGTCTACATCTTACTCTCTTAACATAAGTCGAATCTAAAGCATCTCTCGTAATTGGATCATCAGATAGTCGACGTTTAATGTAGCCAAATCATCTAAGACGATATTCTCTAATTTTGTCCATCACTGGAGCTACACCAACCCTATCATGGATATAATCTTTTCACATTTTGTCTCTATGTGTAAAGCCACTCATCCACCTAATCATTCTCATCTCAACAACACTTAACTTAGTTTTATGCTTCTTTTTTAAAAGACAACATTCAGCGCCATACAACATTGCAGGTCTCACCACTATCTAATAAAATTTTCCTTCTAATCTCTCATGTTGTGGGCACACGTTGCGGGCACACCACCTTCGTTTTACTTCAATGGATTCCATCATCTGAAGCCTCTATTGTTTTCTTCAACGTATTCCATCATATTCCAACCTCATCAAGTAGTAAATTTTTCGACAACTTCATCTTTTTTTTAGTTTTTTCGATTTATTTTTAAATTGTGCACGGTCACATGTCCTACCGATACATTCATTAAAAGTTTTGACAAGATTCTCCTAACATTTCTTATTAAAATGAGATGTGAGTCTATTACCCAGATGTATTTCATTTAAGCATAAGCACTATAAAGTAATTTCAATCTCTCCTGTTACGAGCGCACCATCTTCGTTTTACTCCCCCATAATTTATTTTCTAAGAAAAGAAAAAAAATAAATACATCATGATATAAGCGGTTATATCTTTCGCGAGGAAATCATGTATATGATGGACTCTCCTAAGATAAATCTATCTTAACCGAGTTTATTCATCATGACAACCTTAATGTTTATCTCATACAAATTATATAGAAGTTTCAATATTAAGTTATTATTAAACTTTATCCTAAAAGTACAGGAGTAAATAAGTTACATGCAATTTTTGGGTAACAAACATTCATTTTTACATGCAAACTAGTAAAAATATTATCAAATAAAAAAAAATATCATCATAATTATTTCCGTCAAACTGAAGTACACCTTTTCATGTATCGAAAAATATCAAAAGTCTTGCATAAAACAGTCGGATGGTGAGGCAGGAAAATGATTGGATGGAGAGCAAGAACTGACAGCTAAAAATGCTACATAGGAAAATCTTTAATGAACGATAGTCGAGAAAGGACCAATAGCTACATTTGTAAATAGCAACGTTTCAGCTGCTATGTATGTAATTGATCAAATGAAATGAAAATGAATGGAAAATAGACCGCTTTATTTTGTAAATAGCAAAGTTTTCGGGTGCTATCTATGTACATGACCCAACAAAATAGGGGAGAAGTTACAGAATAGGTTGACTCTAACAGAACGAATAGAAGTATGAATCAAACATGTTACATACCTAACATAGAAAGTTCGACCAACGATGATAACTTGGTTCCTGCTTCTTACTGGCTCTGCAATGTCTTCTATGTTTGATTATATGAAGAGCCGAGTCNCGTTTCGGGTGCTATCTATGTATATGACCCAACAAAATAGGGGAGAAATTACAGAATTAGTTGACTCTAACAAAATGAATAGAAGTATGAATCAAACATGTTACATACATAACATAGAAAGTTCGACCAACAATGATAACTTGGTTCCTGCTTCTTACTGGCTCTGCAATGTCTTCTATGTTTGATTATATGAAGAGCCGAGTCTTGCTGCGATCTCAAACGAAGTCTTGATGTAAATACAAGAACTTTGGTAAATAAGGAAAAAACAGAAAACAAAATAATGAAAAGGAGAGGCCGGATCTNTGAGTCTTATGCGATCTCAAACGAAGGCTTAATGTAAATACAAGAACTTTGGTAAATAAGGAAAAAACAGAAAACAAAATAATGAAAAGGAGAGGCCGGATCTCATATGATGTCACTCCCACAATCTTGTCCCCAGCTGGAAGAGCTCCATCAACAAGTCACTTTGTTTGGTCCCCTTTTCAGGTGCACGCCGCCCTGCGCTGCACGCTCTGGAAGAGGATAAGGAGAGGGTCAAAAGAGTCGTCGAAGTCCTTCCTTACTCTCCTGCGCAACAAATACAGCAGGAAGGAAGAGAGAGAGAGAGAGAGAGAGAGAGAGCGGGAGGGGAGAGGGAATGGGGGGAGTGACCTCATCAATGGCGGCGAAGCTAGCGTTCTTCCCGCCGAACCCGCCTTCGTACGAGCTGGTGAGGGAACCAGCGACGGGGCAGATGATGATGAGCCGATTCCCGCACAGGGAGAATGTGGAGGTGATGAAGTTACCTACGCGGCGGGGCACGGAGATCGTTGCCGTCTATATACGAAACCCGATGGCCACGTCGACGATGCTATACTCACATGGAAACGCGGCCGATCTTGGTCAGATGTATGAGCTATTCGTGGAACTCAGCATCCATCTCCGTGTCAATCTTATGGGGTATGAGCTTCTGCAAACCCCGAACGGATTTTGTAATNACATGGAAACGCGGCCGATCTTGGGCAGATGTATGAGCTATTCGTCGAACTCAGCATCCATCTCCGTGTCAATCTTATGGGGTATGAGCTTCTGCAAACCCCGAACGGATTTTGTAATTTTTCTGTTTCCGATTTTGTGGGGCTGTTTTCAGTGTTTTTGGGGGGATTGCGATTTAATTGGGGTTGAGAATGGTTGATTTTGTTCTGTTTTTTTTTTTGCGTTTTGGTTTTCTGGATCTGGAAAGTTTCAGTTTTGGGAGGATTAGGATGGGAACTGGAGTGTTTCAGTTTTGAAGATTTGCGTTTTTTTCTAGGGTTTTTAGTCGATTAGTTCGCCATATCCGACCTTCATTCTGTTTCCTTTAACGGAATCTTGATAGGTCGTTTCGAATTAATGGTGCTTCGCTAACAGTCCCGACTAACTCTTGAATGAACAGTTTGCTTGAAATCTATCCTGTGATGTGTTTCTGTTTAGTTCCATGCTTTTAGGAAGCTCTTCTTTTTCAGACCCCGGGAACATCCATGGTGCCCATGAGTTGATTTAGGTCTTCAGCTGGTATAATTAAGAGCTTTGCTACTTTTTTCTCCCTGAGCTCTTTTGATTTTGATTTGTTTTTTCTGTTAATTTTTCTTGGTTGGAATCTATGGGTTTCTATAAGTGCTAAGAGTTCTGGTCTTTGTTTTGTATTATCTAGCATATTGTTGCAATTTGTAGACTTGTTGTAAGGAGTATTTTAAAGGTGCAGCTGAAAGGTTGGTGCTTTTAATGTATTTTGTATGTGGTTTGTGGCTTGCTGTTGCTTTTGAATTGATCAAATTTGTGTTACTTATTTCTTTAACCACCCAAAAACAACACCTAAGCAAAGGGGACTATATTTTATAGGGGAATTTACATACATACCACCTAATTCCTTTGTTTTTATATATATCTATATATATTACATTTATATCACCCAAATATTTCATATCACATAAAAAATACCGTAGTTTTAACTTTAAAAAATGTGAAATACACCTTTTCATGCATAGGTAAGGTGGTATGTATGTAAAAAAAGAAGTTTAGGTGCTATATGGGTAAATACATAGGAATTGAAGGAGGTTTGGTTCAGAGGATCAGCATAGCATCAGTACTTCTAGTTTTCTTGGTAAATCTAATACCATTGTCATTAACTTTGATTTTTACATTCCCCACACAAAATTTTCATATCACATAAAAAATATCACCTTTTTAACTTTTAAAAAGTGGAATACATCTTTTCATGCATAGGTAAGGTGGTATGTATGTAAAAATTGAAGTTTAGGTGCTATATATGTAAATACGTAGGAATTGATTGGTATGTATGTAAATCTTTCTATTTTAAAAAGGCATAGAATCAACCCTTATGGTTCTCTAGGTAAATCTAATTAATACCAATGAATTGTTTTTCAGCTGATTTTTAGTTGGGGCATTTACGTGTATACAACCCAATTCTTAATGTATTCACTCTTCTAGCACTTAAACTTTGATTTTTACATTCATACAACCCAAAATTTTCACGTCACATAAAAAATACCACCTTGTTAACTTTTAAAATGTGAAATACATCTTTTCATGCAAAGGTAAGCTGGCATTTATGTAAAAAATGAAGTTTAGGTGTTAGATATGTAAATACATAAGAATTGATTGGTATGCATGTAAATCTTACATTTTTGTTTCGCCAG
>JXCR01101522.1:124665-167040 GCA_002079205.1 Phalaenopsis hybrid cultivar
CCAAATTTGTTTTTACAGAATGGTTATCTATTTTTGCATAGTTTTTAAGAGAACACAATCTCACAAGCCTAGTATCGTTAGACATATCATCACATTCTCTCTCTATTTTTTATCTTTATCCCTTTATAGTCCCATGAAATATTTCGAGCCTAGCATATCTTGTCTATTAGTATTTGTAAAGTTGAATTTAACAACATCAAATCATTTAACAACGAAGGTGGAAATAAGTTATGTCTAGGGTGGGCAATTTTCCATTTTGAAATTTGAGATTTCTCTATATAAGTATTAAAATTCAATAATTTTTTTATTAGTTTATATAATTTAGTATTTTTTCCCTCCATTGATATACTTTTTTGCCCAATGCTTATGAAACATTTGGTGATTTTGCCCATTCTAAAATACAAAGCTGGATTTTTTCCCATCCTAAAATGCCAAGCTATATGATTATAGTACGTCATTGAACCAAGCTATTTTTGTTTGTTATTAGTATAGTGTAAATAGGATTGATCTTCACAATCATCTGTCTTGTCATTTTTTTCCCATTTGCAATCACATGAACTTAATATGAACCTAAACTTCACTTTTTTACATTCGATTGTGAACCTAAACTTATTAGGCTTGGTTCGATAAGTTTACAAAGGTGTTCATGGGCCATGGTTTTACTTAGGCTCAATGCGATCACTTTTTTCTTCCTGCTTTTCTCCATTGGCCAAACAATTATCCTTATTATCTAGGTTGTTGTGGTTGTTCTTATAGGTAACGATCTCCCAACATTGGAGTTCTTAAGAGACATTCTTGCTAAGTCCTTTGAAATGAGGGATTTGAGATTTCTCGGGTACTTCTCAGATATGGAAGTAGCTTGATCATTTTGGGACATTTGTCTTTTGCAACACAAATATGTGGTTGATCTCTTGATAGAAAAGAACGTTCTTCTGTGCAAACTAGTGGTTGTCCCTATGAATCCTAATGAAAAATTATTTTACTTTCCCAATTCCGTGTTGGTCGATAACATTCACTATTAACGCCTTTTGGAGAAACTTATCTATCTCGTCCATACTTGTCCAAACATATGCTACGCAGTTGATATAGTGAGTCAATTCATGCATGACCCTTATGAGCGTTTTCTACAAGCTGNGTCTTAATATCATATAAAAAATGGCACTAAAATCATTAATGAAAATGAAATCGGTTGTTTTTACTCTTTTTGAAAATGAAATACACCTTTTAATGCATATATGAAGGTTTTGGTGTAGATATGTAATCACATAAGAATTGTGTGTTATGTATGTTAATTCCCCTTGTCTTTTATCCAGATCTGTTGATGACTAAAGTTATCTTCTTTGATCTGTTTTGCTTCCCAGAATATTGACAAGATTCCGTTAGTCAATTGTCCTGTGCTAATAATACATGTAAGTTAAGCTCCTTGATTTTGGTATCATTTTCTCTATCCAAATTTTAATGCTTTATGCACTCAAAATTGCCGACTTTATACATATTTTTGTTAGATATAAAGCACCGTCTTTTGGCTTTCGATTACTATGAAAGTATTGCATATTTTGGTTCTTTTTATATTTGAATGGCTTTAGAATTACTCTCTAAAGATTGGGAATCAACCACTAGTTCTGACATTCTGTGCCTGACTTGAATTTTGTTTGGTTTTGGAGAACCAAATTTGTTTTTACAGAATGGTTATCTATTTTTGCATAGATTTTAAGAGAACACAATCTCACAGGCCTAGTATCGTTAGACATATCATCACATTCTCTCTCTATTTTTTATCTTTCTCTCTTTATAGTCCCATGAAATATTTCGAGCCTAGCATATCTTGTCTATTAGTATTTGTAAAGTTAGTTGAATTTAACAACTTCAAATCATTTAACAACAAAGGTGGAAATAAGTTATGTCTAGGGTGGGCAATTTTCCATTTTGAAATTTGAGATTTCTCTATATAAATAATAAAATTCAATAATTTTTTTATGTAGTTTATATAATTTAGTATTTTTTCCCTCCATTGATATACTTTTTTGCCCAATGCTATGAAACATTTGGTGATTTTGCCCATTCTAAAATACAAAGCTGGATTTTTCCCATCCTAAAATGCCAAGCTATATGATTATAGTACGTCATTGAACCAAGCTATTTTTGTTTGTTATTAATAGTGTAAATAGGATTGATCTTCACAATCATCTGTCTTGTCATTTTTTCCCATTTGCAATCCCATGAACTTAATATGAACCTAAACTTCACTTTTTTACATTCGATTGTTAACCTAAACTTAATAGGCTTGGTTCGATAAGTTTAAAAAGGTGTTCATGGGCTATGGTTTTACTTAGGCTCAATGCGATCACTTTTTTCTTCCTGCTTTTCTCCAATGACCAAACAATTATCCTTATTGTCTATGTTGTTGTTATTGTTCTTATAGGTAACGATCTCCTAACATTGGAATTCTTAAGAGACATTCTTGCTAAGTCCTTTAAAATGAAGGATTTGAGATTTCTCGGGTACTTCTCAGATATGGAAGTAGCTTGATCATTTTGCAACATTTGTCTATTGCAGTGCAAATATGTGGTTGATCTCTTGATAGAAAACAACCTTCTTCTGTGCAAACTAGTGGTTGTCCTTATGGATCCTAATGAAAAATTATTTTACATTCCCAATTTCGTGCTTGTCGATAATATTCACTATCAACGCCTTTTGGAGAAACTTATCTATCTCGTTCATACTTGTCCAAACATATGCTACACAGTTGATATAGTGAGTCAATTCATGCATGACCCTTATGAGTGTTTTCTAGCTGCCGATCAAATTTTGCACTATTTAAAAGATACACTTGGTTCAGGTTTAATTCTCTCGCCACACATCTCGTTCTATTGTTGTTTATGCATATGTTGATTTGGTCGGGTCGATTCATGATTATGTTCCATCTGAGGTTATTGCTCATTTGGATGGGAAAATCTTGTTATGTGAAAAATAAAAAAAATTGTCTGTGGTTATCCGGAGCAGTGCTGAAGTTGAATTCGGGTCTATGTCTTTAGGGATATGTGAAGCCCTTTGGTTACATATCATGCTCCGTGAACTCTTGTGTCAACCTCTATTCCACTGCAGCTATTCTGTGTAAGAAGACCGCCATCAACATTGCCCACAATCCGGTTCAACATGATCGTACCAAACATGTAGAGATTGACAAACACTTCATTAAGGAAAAGATGAATACGGGGAAATTTATATTCCTTTTGTGCCCGTGGATATCCTCACTAAGAATTTTCTCATTCTTTGTTCAATAACTTTAAATCCAAGTTGAATATTACTGACATCTATGCTTTAACTTGAGGGAAAGTATTAGATTTATAATGACAATTCTTAGTCGTTATTACTTATTCTTAGTTTTTATTCTCTTATTATGTATTTTATTTTTTACTTCTGTTTCAATTTTTTCCTGTTTGTTTTATTCTGTTTTTCTTTTTTTGCTTTTTTTTTTATTCTGTTTGATTTCTTTTCTTGGGTGAGTCTTATAATTGAGTTTAAATACTCATCCTTCTATCAATAAAGTGAGATGTTCTATTTAAAATCTCAATAGTTCCAACCAAAAACCCGAACCGAGCTAATTTGGTTGATTCAGTTTGGTTTGAAAAAGAAATTTCGATTACGGTTTTAGAAATGCTGAAGTTTGGTTTTCGGTTTACGGTTCGGTTATACTTATTTAACGAAAATCGAATTTTCTTGATAAATCTTTATTGAAATGTTTAGGAAGTAAAGTTTTTAATGACTAGCATTACATAATCATCGCTTAGTATTTTTTATTTTCTCTAATTATTGCCATATTCTTATTCCTTCAAATAATATTTTAGTTTTTGTGATACTGAACCGTTCATATCGAATTAATCTTCGGTTTGATTGGTTCGGTTTTATCAAAATTTTATTTAGTTCGATATTGTAGGTTTTGAATTTTGGTTGAAGTCAGTTTACTCAATTTGAAAACCGAACCAACTGAACCGATCGAATGCTCTCTCATATTGTACGCAACCTTTCTCGCCGGTAAGTCCCTATCCCTTTTACTTTTCATTTTGCATAGTTTTTTANATCAGTTTACTCAATTTGAAAACCGAACCAACTGAACCGACCGAATGCTCACTCATATTGTACGCAACCTTTCTCGCCGGTAAGTCCCTATCCCTTTTACTTTTCATTTTGCATAGTTTTTTAAGTTAACTTGAGTTGAGTTAAGTTAGAGTAAATCAAATCCTTGGATGAGGCTTGGGTTTGGGTTTTTGACTTAGGTCGACCTCAACCCAGTCTGACCTAAACCTAAGTCGACCTGAGTTGAACCTAACCCGAACCTAAACCAACCTAACCCAAACCTTTGTTCCAAAATAAGCCAACCTAGTTCATCTCAAGTCTAACACAANTAGGCTTGGGTTTGGGTTTTTGACTTAGGTCGACCTGAACCCAGTCTGACTTAAACCTAAGTCGACCTGAGCTGAACCTAACCGGAACCTAAACCAACCTAACCCAAACCTTTGTTCCAAAATAAGCCAACCTAGTTCATCTCAAGTCTAACACAAGTTCAACCCAGGTTCAACTCAAGTTAAACGTAGGTCGACTCACACCAACCCAAGTTCAACCTAGATCCAACCCAGTTTAACCTAGTTCCAACCTAAGTCAAGCCAAGTTCAACCCAGGTCCAACCCAAGCCAACCTAGGTCCAACCAAGGTCAACCCAAGTTTATCTGAGGTCCAATCAGGGTCAACCCAGGTCCAACCCAAGTCCAACCCAGGTCTAATCTCGCTTAACTCAGGTCCAACCTAAGTCCAACCCAAATCAACTGAGATTCAATTTAAATCCAACCCGAGTGAACCTAGGTTCAACTAAGCTCCAATCCTGGTCAACCCAGGTTTAACTTAGGACTCAGGTCTAACCCAAGTCCAGCCCAGGTCAAACCCAAATGAAACCCATCGAACCAAATTGAACCAAGCTTGATTTTGAGCTTAATTCAGCTCAACTCTAGCTAACCTTAGCTCACCCCCCAGCTCAAATCTAATCCAAGCTAAACTTTAAATTACGTTTCTCTGTCATGTTGTATTCATGTTTGTTGCTTTTTAACGTAACATGTTTAGTTTCATGTGTTAAAAAATGAATAAAAGAAAAAAGAAGAGAATCTCTCACAAGTTGGTTCTCTCCATAAATATTTAACCAAACACCCAAAACTTAAGAATACAATCAAACAGAGAACACCAACTTGGAAAATTAATTAAACATTTTTAAACTTAAGAGAACCTTGACATTCATTTTAATCGACAAACTTATGAGCTAAAATAAGTCATGCAAATATCAAACTCTAAATCAAATCGATAAAGAATGAGAACTAGATCTAAATAAATTTGACATGAATTCGAGGATAACCAACGTACACTCAAGAACCAAGGATTACACACAAGTTAGTCAAGTATAGAAACATATTTTAGTCTAATAGGTACCATAATTAGTGCAAGACATATAAAAAAGATAATATTATTCTCTGAAGTTAGAGAATTCCTTAGTATAAAGTAACCCATAGTTACTGACAAAGTCATTTCAAACCGCCTTGAAACTAAGAATTCCTCCACATCCCATGATTATGTCACTCAAGAAGGATTTCCGGTGATAAGGATGGTTTTAGTCAAAGGATACCAACGTAACCAGGACGGTGGAAAGTCATTGACTTTCCTATGGGTGGCATTATTCCCAAAGTCTAGGTTAATTAATCTATTTGGATTCTTTATAGAGTTTAGACTTCACCTCCATCGAGAAATTTTTCTCATCGACAATTTCAAATCAATTCAAATTAATTATTATTGATCTCATCTTTTGACCTTATTCGATCAATCAAAACTCGTTACCAGTCTTTTCCAAACTCTTTAACTGCTATCCTTTTGGGAGAACCTTCTTCTCTAGATGGTTAAATCCCTTTGTCTAGGTCATTTCATGACAATGTCATAGATTTTTAAGTTTCATTCTTTTGAGCTTAATTATTCCAAAATTCCAACTTAGGATCTTCCTCTTCGACATCTCAACTTTGAAAGTTCAACCTTTCAATTTGGATATCATAAATCATTATATTAATCAAGAGTTTTCTTTAGGGCTCACGATTGTATAGATGTAATTAACTATGAGGGCTTGCCCTTGTTGAGAATTTAACCCACCAGAATAAAATAAATCTTTTCTTACACGCAATGTAAAGTAAAAATCCTGATTTTGTAAACCTATGAAGATTTTTATCATCTGGAAGGTAGTATTTACACCTCTCATAGAGGTATATTATTCTTTAAATGTCCTGCTAGGTCATTTAGATAAAAGTTTTCTGGAAGTTTTATGATATGTTGAGACATAAAAAACCCTCACAAGTGGTATTACCATATAATAAATGAGTACTACACAATAGATGAGTTTACAGGTTGAAAGTGTATGAAGATGATCGTAGATGCTACAATACAAGACTTGTGAAGGGTTTCGATAGGAGGAAGGAGTGGACTGCACTTAGGTTTTTTCTCTTGTGATGAAGATGATAACTATTAGAATTGTGTTGAGCTTGGTAGTAGAGAAACATCTACTTCTGAAGCAGATTGATTCAAAGACAATATTCTTACATGGAGATGTGGAAGAGGAGTTATATATGGTGCAATCGTAGGTTTTTGAGTTTCCAGGAAAAGATGAGACTTATAGGGGTACAAAAGATTTGATGAGTTCATGTCAGAAAGTGGGTGCATGAAGTGTTTGATGACATGCTAATTGTTGAGGCAGATATTAAAGAATTTAAGTCCAATTAGAAAGATCATCGGGTTGAGAATCAATTTGGATAGAAGTTTGGATATACTAAAGTTGTCTCAGACAGAGTATGCTGAGAAGATTCTACAGAAGTTCAATAGGAGTGTGACAAAGCCTGATAACACCCCTTTATGTAGTCACTTCAAACTATTTAGGTAACTATCGTCCAAGTCTGAAGCGGAACAAACACGAATGGGAGATGCATGTTTCAATAGTTGAGAGTCTGATGTATGCGGTGATTTGTATAAGACCATCGATTGCATATGCAGTGTGAGTGGTCAGCCGGTGTATGGGCAATTTATGCAGACATCATTGGGAGGCAGTGAGGTAGTTTCTCAGGTTTTGAGATAAACATTTAACTGGGCACTTTGTTTTGTAAGTGCGGAGATTAATTTACAGGGATGCATATATTGAGATCTAATAGGAGATTTAGAGGGTAGAAGAAGTACAACAACATATATCTTCACTTTAAAGAGCACAATTGTGAGTTGGGTTTTAGGTAAGCCTAGGTGTTGGGTTGGGCTTAGCTTTTTTCGGGCTTTGTCTAGTCAAAGCAGGCTTGGGCCAGGTTGGAGCCCGGTTTCTATTTGAAAAATCATGACCAAGTCTGCCCATTCTATAGGCCGGGCCAGGCCCTGCCGACCCACGGACTTTAAAAGAAAAATAAAAAATTCTCTTTTTTTGTGATTGTAAGCATTTAAGTGATTGATTTGCCAAACAACAGTAAATTATCTTCTTTTTTACACAAAATTGTGTGGTATGTAAATACATTAAAATCTGGAAAAAAATTAACAGAACTCCGCGGGGAGGAGGCGAATTGATGGCCTGGTCGGGGGAGGAGTAGAAAGGGAGATTACCAGAACGAGGCTGAGGCAGAGGAGGAATCTGAGCACCATCATTATCTATATATAGCTGCTAGAGATGTCTGCAGCCGATTGGGGAAATCATAACCCCAGAACTTAAATTAAATATAACGTAATAAAAAGCTCAAACTAAAAATAACAGCAGATTAAAACCCTAGCAAAAGTGTTTGTTTCAAACTAAGCTTGAGATGTACATCCACCCAAAAGCAAGTAACCATAGATAACATCAAAGAAAAAAGATAAAAGGCTCAACAGATTTAGAATGGAGTGTAAGAAAGAGAGACAAATGCTTGCTTGCGAAATAATGATGATAGAATGGAGACAGGAAGGCCTCTAAGTTTCGTTGGATGAGTCGAGGACCGAAAAAGATGCGAAGAATGAAGATGCAGTGTCGGCGTCGTCATTTAAAAGGAGGAGGAAGAGGCGGCTAGAAAGTTCGAGGGTTAGGGCTGGGTCTTCGAACTCTGAAGAATGGGGAGTGAACTGAGTGATATGCGAAGGGCAGCCGATCCATCTGACTCGAGTATGCGAACTAGCGAAGTGCAAGCTGAGGCAATAGAGCCATTCAAAGTAAGAAAATAAATTTTAAGATTTTTTTCGTGCTAGGTTTAGTTGTTTCGTGCTTTGGCTAAATCAAAGCAGCCTCGGGCTGGGCTCGCTAAATTTTTAATTTTTCACAACTAAGCACACCCATTCTTAGCGGGCTTATGGCGCTGAAGGGCCATTCGCCCAAAGCTTAGGTCTAGTTTTAGGCTGCAGAAGATTATTAGACTTTCAATTATGAAAGTCGAATACTTTGTGTTGAGATTTGGAATAGAACAACACAAATATTATTGATAGGAAGAGAGATATTTAAACCCAATTACAATAGGTATAGCAAAGGAAAAAGATAAAAATAGGAAATACTTAATCAAAGAATAAGAGTAAATAATAAGTAATAATGTCTAGTCATAACTGTTATAATCCAATACTCCCGCTCAAGTTGAAACATAGATGTCAATCATGTTCAACCTGTGCTTGAAGTCATCGAATAAAGGGCGAGGAAGATTCTTGTTGAGGATTTTCGCTAGTTAATCACTGGAGAACATATATGGAACACAAATCTCTCCAGACTCAATATTTTTCTTAATGAAGTGTTTGTCGATTTTCACATGTTTGGCACGATCATGTTAGACTGGATTGTGAGCAATGCTGATTGCAGTCTTATTGTGATAGAATTACTGCAGCGGGATGGAGGTTTGCATATTGAATTCACGGAGAATGATATGTAGCCGGAGAGCTTCACAGATTCTCAAGGACAGATCAGAATTCTGCTTCAACATTGTTTTGGGCAATCACAGACTATTTCTTAGTTTTTCACGTGATAAGAATACCCAATACAAATAAGTAATACCCCGAAGTAGAACGCCGATCATGAACTAATCAGGCTCAATCAACATCTGCATGCACAACAATAGATCGAGATGCGTGACAGGAGAAAAACAAACTTGTGCCCGGTGTACCTTTTAAGTTGTGAAGAATCCGAGGGACGACTTTGAGGAGGTGCTCGTAGGGGTCATGCATGAATTGACGCACTATTCTGTGTGGCATATGAGCGGGGCAATAGGATCTATAGGAACAACAACAGATTGTCACAGAAGAAGGTTGTTCTCTGTCAATAGATCAATCATATATTTACGTTGAGACAGGCAAATCTTCTGAGATGATCGAGTCACTTTCATGCCTAAGTAGTACTAGAGAGATCCCAAATCCTTCATCTCGAAGGATGAAACAAGAATGTCTTTTAAGGATTCCAATGTTGTGAGATTGCTACCTGTACAAATAATATTGTCAACATAGACAATAAGAATAGGTACCTGACCATTGGAGGAATACCGAAAGATGACGTCGTGATTCAATTGAGCCTGAGTAAAACCGTGGCTCACTATCTCTTTTGTGAACTTGTTGAACCAGACTCTTGGGGACTTCTTTAGCTCATTGAGAGAATTTTGTAGCCTGCACGTTTTCCTCTGGAGACAATATACTCAAAACTCGAAGGGAGAGACATGCATATCTCTTCTGTCAGCTCTCCATTCAAGAATGCGTTCTTGACATATATTTGAGATAAAGACTAATCCAGATTCACCGCAAGTGACAACACCAAATAGTGTTTAACTCTGCTACTGGAGCAAATGTATACTCATAGTCAACTCCATAAATCTGAGAATATCCTTTGGCGACCAATCTTGTCTTGTTGCGTTTAAAGTACATGTCAGAGTTGAACTTGGTGCGTAAAATCTATCGACACCCTACAACTTTCTTACCCCAAGGAAGGTCCCCAACATCCCACGTATGGTTTCGGTGATGGATATTTATCTTCTCTATTGTTGAATCAGCAAGAGCAACTTCAATGGTAGCAAGGATTTAATGGTTTGTCAGGGTAGTAGCAAATGCTCTGTAGGTTGGTGGTAAACCATGGAAAGAGACATATTTTGCCATAAAATAGTGGGAGCAAGTCTTATTGCGTACCTTGCTTAGAGAACTTACCTCATCATTCGGAGGGGTCCAGAGTGGGTAGCGGAATCCAGAATAGGAGCATTGGGACGAATGCGTGGATTGTAGACACGAACAGTGGGATGTTGAGATGGTGCATTCAATGAGACAGGGGATTCAGTGGTAGGAGCAAAGAGAGGATCATTCATAGGTATATGATAAAAGACAGTGTTAGGGAACTCAAGCTCCCCCTCACTAGAGGCCGAGCTAGGAAAATAGGGAACACTTTTAAAGAAGAAGACATCATCACTCACATAGACTTTATTTGTGGTCGAATCAAGACACCGATACCCCTTTTGAGTTGCAGAATATCCAAGGAAGATACATTTTATAGATTTGGGACCAAATTTACTCTCAGTAGAGACAATGTTCTGAACAAAGGCAGTGAACACAAAAACCTTGGGATCTAATATGGAGAAAACTTAATTGGTAGGGAAGCAAGACATCAAGATGGCTAAGGATGTTTAGAATTTTGGAGGGAACTATCTATGAGAGGTGACGGTTAAAATGATATCATTTCAAAAATATTTCAGGACATTGGATTGAAACATAATAGAGTGAGCAACGTCAAGGAGGTAACAGTTTTTCCTCTCGGCTACCCCATTTTGTAAAGGAATGTCAGTGTAGAAACTTAGGTGGAGAAGATTATTACACTTTCAATTATGGAAGTCGAATACTTTGTGTTGAGATTTGGAATAGACCATTACAAATATTATTGATTGGAAAGGTATTTAAACCTAATTGTAATTGGCTTAATAAATGAAAGAGATTAAAACATAATAAAACTAGGAAAGAAAATAAAATAGATAAAAGTAAAAGGGAATAAGAGTAAATAATAAGTAATAATGGCTAAGGATAGCTATTATAATCTAATACCTTGCCATCACTAAAATTAGCAAGGATATGATTTAGCTATAGAGCTTTATGGTAGAATTGGACAATGAGCAGCGGATTGGAAAGCTTCATGGTGGCAGTATGAGTGATAATCATCTTGTTAAGAACGTTGTTTTTCATGCTAAGACAAAACACATTGGTGGTGACTATACACAACTTAGAATTCTACAGATATGTTTTTGAAGGTGGTGACTATCGAGAAGCTGAGCTATATTTTACTTCAGTTCAAGTCTAGGAAGCTTGAGACCGGGGGTGAGCCACACTACTATACAAAACTATGAAGATGGTACAGATGAAGATGCAAAGCTAGAGGACATTGGTCAGGTGCTCTTAGTCTCTAAGTGGGAGATTGTTGGAATGCGAAGCCTGCAACACTAAGGAGCAGAACTCCAGCGCCTCCAAAGAGGTGCTCCCACGCTTACAGCATGGCGTAGCCACGCTTGAAATGGGTGTAACTACATTGAACGACATGTATAAGCCGAAATGTAGCGTAGTCACGTCGCAGGGGACTCGGCTCCAGATTGTGGAACGGTGGAAGTGTCGTAATTGCTCTGCGGATCAGTTATAGCTACACTGACGATTTTTCCTCTACGGTTCGAGAATTTTATTCCTCTATTTAAGCGATGAATTGAATGATCTCGTGTGCGGTGTTTCTCGATAGGGTTTCATCATGAAGGTTAATTGTCAGGAGAGTGATTTCGGAGCCAAG
Organism: Phalaenopsis hybrid cultivar; assembly: GCA_002079205.1. Taxonomy (NCBI): domain Eukaryota; kingdom Viridiplantae; phylum Streptophyta; class Magnoliopsida; order Asparagales; family Orchidaceae; genus Phalaenopsis; species Phalaenopsis hybrid cultivar. The sequence goes on from JXCR01101522.1 coordinate 136,466, forward strand.
GCTTTCTCTTGTGAGATCGAGAGAGAGATTTAGAGCGATCTCTTGTAAGTTTTTGTGTTTGTAACGAGTTGATCTGAGTGTGTATTTCTGTACAATTATGTTTCTTAATAGTGGGATTTTGATATGGTGTAGCTCTGTGGGTTTTTTCCATTTTCGTGTTTTTCCTCGTTAAATCCTGGTGCGTTTTTCTTAGATTATTTTATTGTGTTTCTGTGCGATTTAATTTTTGTTAAGGATTTCTTAAATCGGTGTTCCTATTTTCTGCAGTGATTTTGATTGTGAATTAATTAAAACCCTTAGTAATTCTCCATCACAATAATAAGTATATAGCATATGATTTTAATTAGGGAATAAGAAAGAAAGCTTGCTCACATTGTATCAAAGCTATGCATGCCTCTGTTCGGTGCTGTTCTCTGCAACTGTTTGCGGCCTTGTAGCGTTGATCGTCTTTACCAGCATTGATGGTTGTCTTTCGTCGAAGCTTCTTTTTCAATTGCTTGTATCGCTTGTTAAAGCGAGTGTGGTGCATCGTGTGGCCTCATCTACACTGATCAAAACTTACTCTTCCTGCGAAGAGATTAGGGCATCAGTCAAAGCCTTGTCTGCAACTTCTTCGTCATCGTCGGCTTCGTATGCAACTTCTTCGTCATCATCGGCTTTGTATCCGACTTCTTTGTCATCATCGGCTTCATCTATGACTTCCTCGTATTCTTCGTCTTCCTCTAGAAGCAATTCATATGCTATGTCAACATTCATCTTTGGCTTAAGCTCTTTCTGGTTTTGTTGATGTCTACTTAGTTCTATTTTGCGGTTGTTGTGTTTCGTTGTCTACTTGGTCTTCGAGCTATTTGTGGCTTTCTGGCTTCGTCGACAGGTGCTTAGGTATATTTCCTCATTTGTTGTGTTTTGTTGTCTACTTGATTTTCGAGTTATTTGTGAGTTCTTCCNTTCTAAGCAAGGTACGCAACAAGACTTGCTCCCTCTATTTTATGGCAAAATATGTCTATTTCCACAGTTTACCAACGACCTACAAAACATTTGCTACTACCCTGACAAAACCATTAGATCCTTGCTACTATTGAGGTTGCTCTTGTTGATCCAGCAATAAAGGAGATAAATATCCATCAACGAAACCATACGTGGGATGTTGGGGACCTTCCTTGGGGTAAGAAAGCTGTAGGTTGTCGATGGATTTTACGCACCAAGTTCAACTCTGATGAGTACTTTAAACGCAACAAGACAAGATTGGTCGCCAAAGGATATTCTCAGATTTATGGAGTTGACCATGAGTATACATTTGTTCCAGTAGCATAGTTAAACACTATCCGGTGTTGTCACTTGCGCTGAATCTGGATTAGTCTTTATCCCAACTAGATGTCAAAAATGCATTCTTGAATGGAGAGCTGACAGAAGAAATATGCATATCTCTCCCTTCGAGTTTTGAGTATACTGCCTCCAGAGGACAAGCGTGCAGGCTACAAAACTCTCTCAATGAGCTAAGAGGTCTCCAGGAGTCTGGTTCAACAAGTTCACAAAGGAGGTAGTGAGCCACGATTTTACTCAGGCTCAATTGAATCACAACCTCATCTTCCGACATTCCTCCAATGGTCAGGTACCTATTCTTATTGTCTATGTTGACGATATTGTTTATACAGGTAGCGATCTCACAACATTGGAGTCCTTAAAAGATATTCTTGTTTCATCCTTCGAGATGAAGAATTTGGGATCTCTATAGTACTACTTAGGCATGGAAGTGACTCGGTCATCTCAGGAGATTTGTCTGCCTCAGCGTAAATATATGATTGATCTCTTGACAGAGAACAACCTTCTTCTGTGACAATCTGTTGCTGTTCCTATATATCCTAATGAAAAAATTACTTGCCCCGCTCATATGCCACACAGATAGTGTGTCAATTCATGCATGACCCCTACGAGTACCACCTCAAAGCTGCCCTCCGGATTCTCCACTACTTAAAAGGCACACCGGGCACAAGTTTGTTTTTCTCCCGTCACGCATCTCGATCTATTGTTGTGCATGCAGATGTTGATTGAGCCTGATTAGTTCATGATAGGCGTTCTACTTTGGAGTATTACTTATTTGTATTGGGTATTCTTAGCACGTGAAAAAGTAAGAAACAGTCTGTGGTTGCCCAAAACAATGCTGAAGCAGAATTCTAATCTGTCCTTGAGAATCTGTGAAGCTCTCCGGCTACATATCATTCTCCGTGAATTCAATATGTCAACTTCCATCCCACTGCAGTTATTCTGTCACAATAAGATTGCAATCAACATTGCTCACAATCCAGGCTAACATGATCGTGCCAAACATGTGGAAATCGACAAACACTTCATTAAGAAAAATATTGTGCAGGAGAAGTTTGTGTTCCATATATGTACTCCAGTGATTAACTAGCGAACATCCTCAACAAGAATCTGTCTCGTTCTTTGTTCGATGACTTCAAGCGCAGGTTGAACATGATTGACATCTATGTTTCAACTTGAGAGGGATTGGATTATAACAGTTATGCCTAGACATTATTACTTATTATTTACTCTTAGTCATTGATTAAGTATTTTCTATTTTTATCTTTTTCCTTTGTTNTGCATAACTGTTATAATCCAATTCCTCTCAAGTTGAAACATAAATGTCAATCATGTTCAACCTGCGCTTGAAGTCATCGAACAAAGGGCGAGACAGATTCTTGTTGAGGATGTTCACTAGTTAATTACTGGAGAACATATATGGAACACAAATCTCTCCTGACACAATATTTTTCTTAATGAAGTGTTTGTCGATTTCCACATGTTTGGCACGATCATGTTAGACTGGATTGTGAGCAATGTTGATTGCAGTCTTATTGTGACAGAATAATTGCAGTGGGATGGAAGTTGGCATATTGAATTCACGGAGAATGATATGTAGCCGGAGAGCTTCACAGATTCTCAAGGACAAATTAGAATTCTGCTTCAGCATTGTTTTGGGCAACCACAGACTGTTTCTTACTTTTTCACGTGCTAAGAATACCCAATACAAATAAGTAATACTCCGAAGTAGAACACCTATCATGAACTAATCAGGCTCAATCAACATCTGCATGCACAACAATTGATCGAGATGCGTGACGGGAGAAAAACAAACTTGTGCCCGGTGTGCCTTTTAAGTAGTGGAGAATCCAGAGGACAGCTTTGAGGTGGTACTCGTAGGGGTCATGCATGAATTGACGCACTATTCTGTGTGGCATATGAGCGGGGCAAGTAATTTTTTCATTAGGATGTATAAGAACAGCAACAGATTGTCACAGAAGAAGGTTGTTCTCTGTCAAGAGATCAATCATATATTTACGCTGAGGCAGACAAATCTCCTGAGATGACCGAGTCACTTCCATGCCTAAGTAGTACTAGAGAGATCCCAAATTCTTCATCTCGAAGTATGAAACAAAAATATCTTTTAAGGACTCCAATGTTGTGAGATCGCTACCTGTATAAACAATATCGTCAACATAGACAATAAGAATAAGTACCTNAGATCTGGGATCAAATTTACTCTGAGTAGAGACAATGTTCTGAACAAAGGCAGTGAACCCAAAAATCTTGGGATATAATGTGGAGAAAACTTAATTGGTAGGGAAGCAAGACATCAAGATGACTAAGGGGGTTTAGAACTTGTGAATTTTGGAGGGAACAATCTATGAGAGGTGACAGTTAAAATGATATCATTTCAAAAATATTTCAGGACATTGGATTGAAACATAATAGAGTGAGCAACGTCAAGGAGGTAACAATTTTTCCTCTCGGCTACCCCACTTTGTTAAGGAATGTTAGTGCAGAAACTTTGGTGGAGAAGATTATTACACTTTCAATTATGGAAGTCGAATACTTTGTGTTGAGATTTGGAATAGACCATTACAAATATTATTGATTGGAAGGGTATTTAAACCTAATTATAATAGGCTTAATAAATGAAAGAGATTAAAACGTAATAAAACTAGGAAAGAAAATAAAATAGATAAAAGTAAAAGAGAATAAGAGTAAATAATAAGTAATAATGGCTAAGGATAGCTATTATAATCTAATACCTTGCCATCACTAAAATTAGCAAGGATATGATTTAGCTATAGAGCTTTATGGTAGAATTGGACAATGAGCAGCGGATTGGAAAGCTTCATGGTGGCAGTATGCGTGATATTCATCTTGTTAAGAACGTTGTTTTTCATGTTAAGAAGAAACACATTCCATTGATGTGTCACTTTATACACTTTTTTCTAGAAATATTTAGTTCTTGGAGAATATAAACAACGCAGAATTCTACAAAATATGTTTATGAAGGTGGTGACTATCGAGAAGCTGAGCTATATTTTACTTCAGTTGAAGTCTAGGAAGCTTGAGACCGGGGGTGAGCCACACTACTATACAAAACTATGAAGATTGTACAGATGAAGATGCAAAGCTAGAGGACATTGGTCAAGTGCTCTTAGTCTCTAAGTGGGAGATTGTTGGAATGCGAAGTCTGCAACACTAAGGGCGTCAGTCAATGCCTCGTCTATAACTTCTTCGTCATCGTTGGCTTCGTATGCAACTTCATCATCATTGACTTTGTATGCGACTTCTTTTTCATCATTGGCTTCGTCTATGACTTCCTCGTATTCTTCATCTTCGTCTGGAAGCAATTCATATGCTATGTCAACATTCATCTTTGGCTTAAGCTCATTCCGGTTTTGTTGATGTCTACTTAGTTCTATTTTGCGGTTGTTGTGTTTCATTGTCTACTTGTTCTTCGAGCTATTTGTGGCTTTCTGGCTTCGTCGACAGCTGCTTAGGTATATTTCCTCATTTGTTATGTTTTGTTGTCTACTTGATTTTCGATTTATTTGTGAGTTCTTCTTTCAATATTAAATGACATCGATTAAGTCTGGTAAACACAAATGTCTTGTGATAGGTTTGGTTTCATCAGTGACTAATATTACAGATGAAAAATTAATTGACATCAATTATTTTTATTAGAATAAAATTGTGAGACTCAATTTGAGAACTGTTTCTCAGGAGAGTCACCTCATTGATAATCCTCTCGTTGGGGCTGAGTCTAATTATTCAGAGTGGATGCTCAGCTTTTGATACAAATACTAAACTCTATCGAACCTGTTTAATTTAGTCATATTACTCACTGCGACCGTGTTAAAGATGCGATGGAGGAATTGACANTGATCTGAGATTAAATTTACTCTGAGTAGAGACAATGTTCTGAACAAAGGCAGTGAACCCAAAAATCTTGGGATCTAATGTGGAGAAAACTTAATTGGTAGGGAAGCAAGACATCAAGATGACTAAGGGGGTTTAGAACTTGTGAATTTTGGAGGGAACAATCTATGAGAGGTGACGGTTAAAATGACATCATTTCAAAAAATATTTCAGGACATTGGATTGAAACATAATAGAGTGAGCAACGTCAAGGAGGTAACAGTTTTTCCTCTCGGCTACCCCATTTTGTTAAGGAATGTCAGTGCAGAAACTTTGGTGGAGAAGATTATTACACTTTCAATTATGGAAGTCAAATACTTTGTGTTGAGATTTGGAATAGACCGTTACAAATATTATTGATTGGAAGGTATTTAAACCTAATTATAATAGGCTTAATAAATGAAAGAGATTAAAACGTAATAAAACTAGGAAAGAAAATAAAATAGATAAAAGTAAAAGAGAATAAGAGTAAATAATAAGTTATAATGGCTAAGGATAGCTATTATAATCTAATACCTTGCCATCACTAAAATTAGCAAGGATATGATTTAGCTATAGAGCTTTATGGTAGAATTGGACAATGAGCAGCTGATTGGAAAGCTTCATGGTGGCAGTATGCGTGATATTCATCTTGTTAAGAATGTTGTTTTTCATGTTAAGAAGAAACACATTCAATTGATGTGTCACTTTATACACTTTTTTCTAGAAATATTTAGTCCTTGGAGAATATACACAACGCAGAATTCTACAGATATGTTTATGAAGGTGGTGACTATCGAGAAGCTGAGCTATATTTTACTTCATTTGAAGTCTAGGAAGCTTGAGACCGGGGGTGAGCCACACTACTATACAAAACTATGAAGATTGTACAGATGAAGATGCAAAGCTAGAGGACATTGGTCAAGTGCTCTTAGTCTCTAAGTGGGAGATTGTTGGAATGCGAAGTCTGCAACACTAAGGGCATCAGTCAAAGCCTTGTCTGTAACTTCTTCGTCATCGTTGGCTTCGTATGCAACTTCATCATCATCGACTTTGTATGCGACTTCTTTTTCATCATTGGCTTCATCTATGACTTCCTTGTATTCTTCATCTTCGTCTGGAAGCAATTCATATGCTATGTCAACATTCATCTTTGGCTTAAGCTCATTCCGGTTTTGTTGATGTCTACTTAGTTCTATTTTGCGGTTGTTGTGTTTCATTGTCTACTTGTTCTTCGAGCTATTTGTGGCTTTCTGGCTTCGTCGACAGCTGCTTAGGTATATTTACTCATTTGTTATGTTTTGTTGTCTACTTGATTTTCGAGTTATTTGTGAGTTCTTCCTTCAATATTAAATGACATCGATTAAGTCTGGTAAACACAAATATCTTGTGATAGGTTTGGTTTCATCAGTGACTAATATTACAGATGAAAAGTTAATTGACATCAATTATTTTTATTAGGATAAAATTGTGAGACTCAATTTGAGAACTGTTTCTCAGGAGAGTCACCTCATTGATAATCCTCTCGTTGAGACTGAGTCTAATTATTCGGAGTGGATGCTCAGCTTTTGATACAAATACTAAATTCTATCGAACCTGTTTAATTTAGTCATATTACTCACTGCGACCGTGTTAAAGATGCGATGGAGGAATTGACATGTGTGTTTTATGGGAAATATTTCTCAACTATTTGTTGTAAGGAATCATATCACGTTGAACAACAGGTTCATTCACTTAACAAGTATCACATGTACTTTAAATGTGTGTATGAAGAATTGAACGCGTTATTGTCCTTTAGTATATATGTCCGTATTCAATAGGGCTCAAAGAGAACAAATGGTCATCTTGAGCTTTCTTGCTAGCTTCAACTCTTAATATGAAGGTGTTAAATACATATTTTATCTGACCCTGGATGTACGACTCTAAGGGAAGTATATACTAGAGCACTATGCTGAGTTCTCAGATCTCATTCGTATAATAAATTAGTGCTATTGCTAGTAAAAAAAAATAAAAACATCAGTGAACCTCAGTCTCAGGACAGTTTTAGAAGTGAAACTTCAAATTCTGAAAATCAAGGGTTGAAGGTAGTGTGCTATTACTGTAATGAAGCTGATTGTACAAAAAGAACATATCAGAATTTGCTCGAAAAGAACTATAAGGATTCTAAATCACACTAAGCTCACATTGACAGTACTACTGAGGCCTCTCTAAGTCAAACACCTTGATAACTGCAAATGAATATGTCAAGTTCATAAAAAATATTTCCATCTATCATTGCGCTTATTGAGTCAGATAACAATGATACACGACTTCTTTCATATTCCACGCAATGGATCATTGATTTTGGTGTTACGAATCTCATGTAATCCAAAACTTTTTTCTATCTTTCATCAACACCTCTTATCCGTCACCTTAGCAGATTGATTTATCTCTAATATTCTCAGTTTTGGCACCATCAATGTTACACTCACAATGCCTCTTAATTTCAGTTCTTAATTTGCCTCATTTTATTTTTAATATTGTTTCTATCAGCAAAATTTCACGTGCTCTTATCTGTTTTATCTTATTTTTTTTTCTGATCATTGTCTATGTCATGATCTTTTGATGAAAAAGATTATTGGTAAAAGATGAGAATCGAGGGTATTATATGTTGTGTATTGAAGTACATCGACTTGTAGCATGCTTTAACATCTTGTCTCTTATTGAGATCTATTATTGATTAGGACACCCTTCTCTATTAATGTTGAAAAAGTTGTACCCTCAATTTCAACAATTTTATTATTAGATTTAGTCGTGTCAATTTATTAAAAATCATAGGTTTTATTATGTTTCCAAAGTTAAAAAAAGAGTTATTCATAGTTTTAAGCTTGTTCATTCTGTTGTGTGGGCCTTGACCTATTTTGTCTAACGGATTTTAATATTTTGTCATTTTTATGAATGATTTATCTCGTATGACTTGACTTTATTTTTATAAAATCTCTTACCGATGTATTATCATATTTTCTGTTTTTTTGTATCAAAATTACAACTCGATTCAATGTTTCAGTTAAGATTCTAAGAAGTGGCAATGCTTAGAATACCTTTTAGAAGCACATGACACGACAACATGCTTCACTAATCATCTTATGTCCTTCATCACAAAATAAAGTAGCTGATAGGAAAAGTGGACATCTTCTTGAGACGGCTATAGATGTTGNTTGTTAAATACATATTTTATCTGACCCAGGATGTACGACTCTAAGGGAAGTATATACTAGAGCACTATGCTGAGTTCTCAGACCCCATTCGTATAATAAATTAGGCTCTTGCTAGTCAAAAAAAAAATAAAAACATCAGTGAACCTCAGTCTCAGGACAGTTTTAGAAGTGAAACTTCAAATTCTGAAAATCAAGGGTTGAAGGCAGTGTGCTATTACTGTAATGAAGTTGATTGTACAAAAAGAACATATCAGAATTTGCTCGAAAAGAACTAGAAGGATTCTAAATCACACTAAGCTCACATTGACAGTACTACTGAGGCCTCTCTAAGTCAAACACCTTGATAACTGCAAATGAATATGTCAAGTTCATAAAAAATATTTCCATCTATCATTGCGCTTATTGAGTCAGATAACAATGATACACGACTTCTTTCATATTCCACGCAATGGATCATTGATTTTGGTGTTACGAATCTCATGTAATCCAAAACTTTTTTCTATCTTTCATCAGTACCTCTTATCCGTCACCTTAGCAGATGGATTTATCTCTAATATTCTCAGTTTTGGCACCATCAATGTTACACTCACAATGCTTGTTAATTTCAGTTCTTAATTTGCCTCATTTTATTTTTAATATTGTTTCTATCAGCAAAATTTCACGTGCTCTTATTTGTTTTATCTTATTTTTTTTTTCTGATCATTGTCTATGTCATTATCTTTTGATGAAAAAGATTATTGGTAAAAGATGAGAATCGAGGGTACTATATGTTGTGTATTGAAGTACAACGACTTGTAGCATGCTTTAACATCTTGTCTCTTATTGAGATCTATTATTGATTAGGACACCCTTCTCTATTAATGTTGAAAAAGTTGTACCCTCAATTTCAACAATTTTATTATTAGATTTAGTCGTGTCAATTTATTAAAAATCATAGGTTTTATTATGTTTCCAAAGTTAAAAAAAGAGTTATTCATAGTTTTAAGCTTGTTCATTCTGTTGTGTGGGCCTTGACCTATTTTGTCTAACGGATTTTAATATTTTGTCATTTTTATGAATGATTTATCTCATATGACTTGACTTTATTTTTATAAAATCTCTTACCCATGTATTATCCTATTTTCTATTTTTTTGTATCAAAATTACAACTCGATTCAATGTTTCAGTTAAGATTCTAAGAAGTGGCAATGCTAAGAATACCTTTCAGAAGCACATGACACGGCAACATGCTTCACTAATCATCGTATGTCCTTCATCACAAAATAAAGTAGCTGATAGGAAAAGTGGACATCTTCTTGAGACGGCTATAGATGTTGTCCCCATGTAGGCCGATCTTATAGGCTTTGTTGTTCAGTTTCCTGAGGATTCGAAAGGAACCATCTGCTCTGATGGTATGGGGCTTGGCTGAACCGACCCATCTTCGTCCAACATAAGTGTCAGTCTAGCAGGGGGTTGGACTTGTCGACTAATCTAATGGGCGGAAACTACCACCCTTTTACCTCATCTTCTATTCCTTATGTTGGTTATCTATTTTAAAGTTTAGTTTTTGTTGATTTTTGATTTCACATTCCTGCCTCTAGGTTTTCTACTTTGCTACGGCTGTATCAGAGGAAAGATGGTGTTCCGACTGTATCTTTCTCTGAGGTGGTGATTACTTCTATCAATCCCTCCACATACATNTTGAGGATTCGAAAGGAACCATCTGCTCTGATGGTATGGGGCTTGGCTGAACCGGCCCATCTCCGTCCAACATAAGTGTCAGTCTAGCAGGGGGTTGGACTTGTCGACTAATCTAATGGGCGGGAACTACCGCCCTTTTACCTCATCTTCTATTCCTTATGTTGGTTATATATTTTAAAGTTTAGTTTTTGTTGATTTTTGATTTCACATTCCTGCCTCTAGGTTTTCTAATTTGCTACGGCTGTATCAGTGGAAAAATGGTGTTCCGAGTGTATCTTTCTCTGAGGTAGTGATTACTTCTATCAATCCCTCCACATACATCCTCCTCCCTATTTTTCTAGTCGTTGCCCCTCCCACCTTCTCTTTTATTGCTCCCACCTGCCGCTAACCCCAGTTCCTTCTCCTTGTCTTCTAGTCGTTGTCCCTCCCACTTTCCTTTTCCCTGCTTCTAGCCACCGCCAACCCCACTACCTCCTCAATACCTTCCAGTGGGCAGCCTGCAGCTGCTCCATTTCCCTACTTTTAGCCGCCAGCGAGCCCATGCACCGTTCCCTTTTTCCAGCCATTGGTTCCTTTCCCCTCCTTGCCAACCTTCTGAACCGCACCTTCACCGAGCCCATCCGGCCTCATCGCAATTACTNGTTGCCCCTCCCCCCTTCTCTTTTCTTGCTCCCCCCTGCCGCTAACCCTACTTCCTTCTCCTTGTCTTCCAGTCGTTGTCCCTCCCACTTTCCTTTTCCTGCTTCTAGCCACCGCCAACCCCACTACCTCCTCAATACTTTCCAGTGGGCAGCCTGCAGTTGCTCCATTTCCCTACTTTTAGCCGCCAACGAGCCCATGCACCTTTCCCTTTTTCCAGCCATTCGTTCCTTTCCCCTCCTTGCCAACCTTCTGAACCGCACCTTCACCGAGCCCATCCGGCCTCATCGCAATTACTCTTAGCCACTGTCCACGGTTACCCCTATATGGTGTTAGTGGGTATTAGTTTTTATCGTGTTTTCTTGTTTTGTTTTGACTTTTGCTTGTAACCTCATGGTCTGAATAATTAGAATTCTGATTTCCTCATGGATTTCTACTAAATCCCTGTTTCACTTGAGCTTGAGCTTGTCGAACGCCCCCATTGAAATGTATGGTACATGCAATTTTGCTTAGTAATCTCCTTTACCTCCTCTTTGCATAGCTTTTGTATCTTTTATGCTCGCTCCTCGGCAACCNTAAGTCGGCAACACTTGATTTATCAACCTTGTAAACATTATAGGTGCATTAGACATTCTGAAGTGCATGATTGTCCACTTGTGTAATCTGTTGGGTTTTTCACTCGTTCCCTGGCCTTGCCCGGATCGTTGTACATGTTGCATTAGTCGATCTTGAAAAAGACAATGGCTATGTGCAACTAATCCAAAAGATCGTNCATCTTGAGCTTTCTTGATAGCTTCAACTCTTAGTATGAAGGTGTTAAATGCATATTTTATCTGACCATGGATGTACGACTCTGAGGGAAGTCTATACTAGAGCACTACGCTGAGTTCTCAGGCCCCATTCTTATAATAAACTAGTGCCCTTCTAGTAAAAAAAAAATAAAAACATCAGTGAACCTCAGTCTCAGGACAGTTTTAGAAGTGAAACTTTAAATTATGAAAATCAAGAGTTGAAGGTAGTGTGCTATTACTATAATGAAGCTGATTGTACAAAAAGAACATGTCAGAATTTGCTCGAAAAGAACTAGAAGGATTCTAAATCACACTAAGCTCACATTGTCAGTACTACTAAGGTCTCTCTAAGTCAGAAACCTTCATAACTGCAAATGAATATGCCAAGTTCATAAAAAATATTTCCATCTATCATTGCGCTTATTGAGTCAGGTAACAATGATACATGACTTCTTTCATCTTCCACGCAATGGATCATTGATTTTGGTGTTACAAATCACATGTAATCCAAAACTTTTTTCTATCTTTCATCAGCACCTCTTATCCGTCACCTTAGCATATGGATCTATCTCTAATATTCTCAGTTTTGGCACCATCAATATTACACTCACAATGCCTCTTAACTTCAGTTCTTAATTTGCCTCTTTTTATTTTTAATATTGTTTATATTAGCAAAATTTCACGTGCTCTTATTTGTTATATCTTATTTTTTTTCTGATCATTGTCTATGTCATGATCTTTTGATGAAGAAGATTATTGGTAAAAGATGAGAATCATGGGTACTATATATTGTGTCTTGAAGTACATCAACTTGTAGCATGCTTCAACATCTTGTCTCTTATTGAGATCTATTATTGATAAGGACACCCTTCTCTATTAATGTTGAAAAAGTTGTACCCTCAATTTCAGCAATTTTATTATTAGATTTAGTCATGTCAATTTATTAAAAACCATAGGTTTTATTATGTTTCCAAATTTAAAAAAAGTGTTATTCATAGTTTTAAGTTTGTTCATTCTGATGTGTGGACCTTGACCTATTTTGTCTAACGGATTTTAATATTTTGTCATTTTTATGAATGATTTATCTCATATGACTTGACTTTATTTTTATAAAATCTCTTACCGATGTATTATCATATTTTCTATTTTTTTTGTATCAAAATTAAAACTCGATTCAATGTTTCAGTTAAGATTCTAAGAAGTGACAATGTTAAGAATACCTTTTAGAAGCACATGACACGTCGACATGCTTCACTAATCATCTTATGTCCTTCATCACAAAATAAAGTAGTTGATAGGAAAAGTGGACATCTTCTTGAGACAACTATAGATGTTGTCCTCATGTAGGCCGATCTTATAGGCTTTGTTGTTCAGCTTCTTGAGGATTCGAAAGGAACCATCTGCTCTGATGGTATTGGTCTTGGCTGGACCGGCCCATCTCAGTCCAACATAAGTTTCGGTCTAGCAGGGGGTTGGACTTGCTGACTAATCTAATGGGCGGGAACTACCGCCCTTTTCCCTCATCTTCTATTCCTTATGTTGGTTATCTATTTTAGGGTTTAGTTTTTGATGATTTTTTATTTCACATTCCTGCCTCTAGGTGTTCTACTTTGCTACGGCTGTATCGGAGGAAAGATGGTGTTCCGACTTTATCTTTCTCTGAGGTGGTGATTACTTCTATCAATCCCTCTATATACATCCTCCTCCCTATTTTTCTAGCCGCTGCCCCTCCCACCTGCCGCCAACCCCACTTCCTTCTCCTTGTCTTCCAGTCGTTGTCCCCCCCACCTTCCCTTTCCCTGCTTCTAGCCACTGTCAACCCCACTACCTCAATACCTTTCAGTGGGCAGCCTGCAACTGCTCCATTTCCCTACTTTTAGCCGCCAGAGGCCCATGCACCTTTCCCTTTTTCCAGCCGTTGGTTCCTTTTCCCACCTTGCCAACCTACTGAACCGCACCTTCGCCGAGCCCATCCGGCCTCATCACAATTACTCTTAGCCTCTGTCCACAATTACCCCTATATGGTCTTAGAGGGTATTAGTTTTTATCGTGTTTTCTTGTTTTATTTTGACTTTTGCTTGTAATCTCATGGTTTGAATAATTAGAATTCTGATTTCCTCATGGATTTCTACTAAATCCCTGTTTCACTTGAGCTTGAGCTTGTCAAACGCCCCCATTGAAAACATTTTCTCCTTCAGTCGGGTCCACACTAGATTTCTTTTCTGGTCTTGTCGGCATGTGTTTGGTACATGCAGTTTTGTTTAGTAATCTCCTTTACCTCCTCTTTGCATAGCTTTTGTATCTTTTATGCTCGCTCCTCGGCACCCTCATTAATTTTTGGTATTGGGAGAAGTGGTGCCAAGTCAAGTCGGGTGAGCGGATTTGTCGCCCGTACACTATCTTAAAAGGAGATGCGTCTAGTGATATGACTTGCAGATCTGTTATAAGCAAATACTGTTTGAACTATATTAAAATCTCGTTGCTTGATATTCTTTCACACAAAGCATCTCAAAAGATTCCTCAACTTCTGTTCACTATTCTTGTTTGATCGTCTGTTTGTGAGTGAACTACTAAACTGAATTGAAGCTTGGTGTCGAGCTTCCTCCACAGGGTCCTTCAGAAGTGACTCAAAAACTTGACATTTTTGTCTGAAGTGATGATTATGGGTATTCCCTGTAGTCTCAACACATCCCTAAAGTATAAATCAACAACATACGTTGCGTTCGGTTGTATGGCATGAAGTGCGCCATCTTCGAGAATTTATCTACATTTTAACCATCATGGAATCCTTGTTTCATTGTGTCCTCGAGAGAACCACCACAAAATTCATGTTGATATCCACTCACATGGTCTCCGGTACTGGCAAAGGAGTGTACAATCATGCATTTCGTCCTCTAATTTTTTGCCACATGACAAATCTTACACCGCTCAACATCTCTCGTCAGACGGGGCCAAAAGAAGTTTTCTCACAAGTGCGAGAGTTTTATCTCTTCCAAAATGTCCTTAAAGCCCTTTAATGTGGTTTTCTTGAATAATAAACTCCCTCAGCGAACGTCTGGGAAAACACAATTTATTTTGGTGAACAGGTAACCATCAACTCTATCGTATTGCTCGATAGGCTTCTCTTGACACTGTTCTTTGATTTCTCTAAAATCTTCATCTGTCTCATATAGCTCTTTCACATCTTCAAAGCCTGGGACTCAAATCTGCATCGAATTGATCAACAAGTGATGACGACTCATGCATCTACTCGGTTCTGGCTCCCACCTTGTGCCTAAGCCCGACTAGAACAACGTTGAGAACTCCACCCAAGAATTGCATTGACCATTTAATTTGTTCTAGCTATTCAAGAATTTCAAAGCCTAATAATTCGTGAATAAAGTGAACTCACTCTTCAGTAGGAAGTGACTCCAGTGATTAAGAGCAGTCACAATCACATAGAATTCCTCGACGTACATTGAATATTTTTTCCATAACTCATTTAACTTTTCACTGAGGAATGCTATGTTGGGCCTACCTAGCTTAATAATGCTTTGATCCCCACATTAGAGGCGTCGCACTTCTCGAACAACTAATTGAGCTCTGATAATGTCAAAACTGCGGCTAGAGTCACCTTTTCCTTCACTGTGTCGAAACAATGGAATTTCTTCCATTTAAAAAGCTTGGTTAAAGGGGCAGTGATGGTACTAAGCTTCTGATGAATCACTTTTAGAAGGATCCTAGCTCAAAATTTATCTCAGCTCATTGAAAGAATTAGGTGTGGTTTAGCTCACAATGGCCCTGATCTTTGTAGAAACCATCTGCATGCCTTCACCAGGCACGTCATAACTCAAAAAGCATACATTTGTTTTCAGGAATGTGGCACTTCTCTATATGGGCTTACTGTTTTTTTTGTCGTAAAATCTCAAAAACCTTCTTCATATGCTGCACGTGCTTCTCCTCGAATGTGTTGTATACCAAAATATCATTGAAGTATACTACTACGAACTTCCTGATGTAAGTCTGCAACACTTGATTTATCAACCTTATAAACATTATAGGTGCATTAGACATTCTGAAGTGCATGATTGTCCACTTGTGTAATCTAAGTTGGGTTTTTCACTCGTTTACTGGCCTCGCCCGGATCGTTGTACATGTTGCATTAGTCGATCTTAGAAAAGACAATGGCTATGTGCAACTAATCCAAAAGATCGTCCATGGGAGGTATGCTGAACCGATACTTGATACTAGTCTGGGCATCCTCTACGATCCATTTTTCTTTGGTACCATCAGGGCAGGGGCAGCATACAAACTGGTTCTCTTTCTGACCATACCTCTCGCGATGAGATCATGTACCTATCGTTGTAACTACTCATACTCTGCAGACCTTGATCTGTAGGCAGGCTGATTGGCAGCATTGATCTTGGTATTAGATTTATGGTATGATGAATGTCCCTCAATGGTGGACATTTATCTTGAGGACCATCGAATATCACATACTGAAAGTCACATAGTTGTGGTTGTGTAGATGTCGGTATCTTATTCTCCTCCTCAGTTCCCTCTAGTAGAACCAAATGCATTGCCAGTGAGCCTCTCTGTAAAAGCACGATGTGCTTCCAATCTTTTTTAAATGAATAATTATTTTTGAAGTCGTTGTGTTAGGTCTTACACTTGACCTGCCATGACCTCCCTAACAGATTTTGGCAAACGTCCATAAGGACCACGTTGCATCACACTTGCTCCTATAACTTATCTTTGATTGAAAACACAGCCAAGCACTGTTGATCCACATGTATCTCGTTTTCCTTTTTCAACTATGTAAGAGAGTAAGATTGAAGGTGCTTCTAGTTTTTTCACCATCAAAGTGGATACTATATTCTTGCAGCACCCATCGTCGATAATCAACCCGCTTACTTTTACCTTCACCGTGCACTGTTGACCACGTTGCATCACACTTGCTCCTATAACTTATCTTTGATTGAAAACACAACAAAGCAATGTTGATCCACATGTATCTCGTTTTTCTTTTTCAACTAGGTAAGAGAGTAAGATTGAGGGTGCTTCTAGTTTTTTCACCATCAAAGTGAATACTATATTCTTGCAGCACCCATCGTCGATAATCAACCCGCTTACTTTTACCTTCACTGTGCACTTGGTGCGAAAAATATCGTGTCTTAACTATGAATGATCCTTCTTCGGCTTCTTCTGTCGGACTCTCTTTGTGACTCGCATCTCTCCCTCGTACCCTTGGAGCTGAAGTTCCTCCTATGGATCTTGCTATGCTTCCACTTCCTCCACTTCCTCAACGATGCCCTACTCCATGAATGAAATAACTTGGCTTTTAGGATATCTAGAGGCTTTTTCGTAGTTGTGTCATCTGAAACATGTCCCAGCTGGCACCGTACTGGGTGAGCTGCTTCTTAACGAAATACTTCCAGGGGCTATTCAACCGGTGCTCACCACATGCTAGAACTCAAATACTTCCAGGGGCGTCCTGTAAATACGGCTTTTCCTTAATGAAATAAATAAAAAGTAAACTTGCTCCTTAACATTTCTAGCCCTAACATAGAATAAAGAAAAACAAATAAGAAGTAGCTGTAGCAATACCAAAAAATAAACTGCTTTATTTAGCCATGATAGTCCTGACTTGAGATAAAAGAAAAACAAATTTTGGGAAGTTAATTGTCCATATTCAATTGCTTTGCAAATTCATGTTATTTATAAATTTTGCATTCTTTTAGATACCATATTCTTCTTTGGGCTTTTGCTTATAGTAACACAGTAATATATGAAAGATTTAAGAAGTGCATCTGATTAAAACCACATTGGTTCAAACATTCTTTATGCATGTCTTGTGTTTCTTACTTTATACATTTGGATGTGTTTCTTACAATATGTTAATGATGACACTTCTGACACTTAAAAAAGATTTGCATAAATACCACTCAATCCCTTATTTACATATCTAACACCTAAAATTTCACTTTTTACAACACATACCCACCTATTTNTAGGTTTTTGAGATAAACATTTAATTGGGCACTTTGTTTTGTAAGTGCCGAGATTAATTTATAGGGATGCATATATTGAGATCTAATAGGAGATTTAGAGGGTAGAAGAAGTACAACAGCATATATCTTCACTTTAGAGAGCACAACTGTGAGTTGGGTTTTAGGTAAGCCTGGGTGTTGGGCTGGGCTTTGTCTAGTCAAAGCAGGCTTGGGCCAGGTTGGAGCCTGGTTTCTATTTGAAAAATCATGACCAAGCCAGCCCATTCTATAGGCCGGGCGAGGCCCTGCCGACCCACGGACTTTAAAAGAAAAATCTAAAATTTTCTCTTTTTTTTTGTGATTGTAAGCATTTAAGTGATTGATTT
Source organism: Phalaenopsis hybrid cultivar (assembly GCA_002079205.1). Taxonomy (NCBI): domain Eukaryota; kingdom Viridiplantae; phylum Streptophyta; class Magnoliopsida; order Asparagales; family Orchidaceae; genus Phalaenopsis; species Phalaenopsis hybrid cultivar. The sequence goes on from JXCR01101522.1 coordinate 154,342, forward strand.
GTCAAACAACAGTAAATTATCTTCTTTTTTACACAAAATTGTGTGGTATGTAAATACATTAAAATCTTGAAAAAAATTAACAGAACTCCGCGTGGAGGAGGCGAATCAATGGCCTGGTCGGGGGAGGAGTAGAAAGGGAGATTACCAGAACGAGGCTGAGGCAGAGGAGGAATCTGAGCACCATCATTATCTATATATTGCTGCTACAGATGTCTGCAGCCGGTTGGGGAAATCATAACTCCAGAACTTAAATTAAATATAACGTAATAAAAAGCTCAAACTAAAAATAGCAGCAGATTAAAACCTTAGCACAAGTGTTTGTTTCAAACTAAGCTTGAGATGTACATCCACCCAAAAGCAAGTAACCCTAGATAACATCAAAGAAAAAAGATAAAAGGCTCAACAGATTTAGAAGGGAGTGTAAGAAAGAGAGACAAATGCTTGCTTGCGAAATAATGATGGTAGAATGGAGACAGGAAGGCCTCTAGGTTTCGTTGGATGAGTTGCGGGCCGAAAAAGATGTGAAGAATGAAGATGCACTGCCGGCGCCGTCATTTAAAAGGAGGAGGAAGAGGCGGCTAGAAAGTTCGAGGGTTAGGGCTGGGTCTTCTAACTCTGGAGAATGGGGAGTGAACTGAGTGATATGCGAAGGGGAGCCGACCCATCTGACTCGAGTATGCGAACTTGCGAAGTGCAAGCTGAGGCAATAGAGCCATTCAAAGAAAGAAAATAAATTTTAAGATTTTTTTCGTGGTACGTTTAGTTGTTTCGTGCTTTGACTAAATCAAAGCAGCCTTGGGCTGGTCTCGCTAAATTTTTAATTTTCCACAACTAAGCACGCCCATTCTTAGCGGGCTTATGGAGCCGAAGGGCCATTCGCCCAAAGCTTAGGAATAGAACAACACAAATATTATTGATAGGAAGAGAGATATTTAAACCCAATTACAATAGGCATAGCAAAGGAAAAAGATAAAAATAGAAATACTTAATCTAAGAATAAGAGTAAATAATAAGTAATAATGTCTAGGCATAACTGTTATAATCCAATACTCCCTCTCAAGTTGAAACATAGATATCAATCATGTTCAACCTGTGTTTGAAGTCATCGAACAAAGGGCGAAGCAGATTCTTGTTGAGGATGTTCGCTAGTTAGTCACTGGAGAACATATATGGAACACAAATCTCTCCAGACTCAATATTTTTCTTAATGAAGTCTTTGTCGATTTTCACATGTTTGGCACGATCATGTTAGACTTGATTGTGAGCAATGCTGATTGCAGTCTTATTGTGACATAATAGCTGCAGCGGGATGGAGGTTTTCATATTGAATTCACGGAGAATGATATGTAGCCGGAGAGCTTCACACATGCTCAAGGACAGATCAGAATTCTGCTTCAACATTGTTTTGGGCAATCACAGACTGTTTCTTAGTTTTTCACGTGATAAGAATACCCAATACAAATACGTAATACCCCGAAGTAGAACGCCGATCATGAACTAATCAGGCTCAATCAACATATGCATGCACAACAATAGATCGAGATGCGTGACAGGAGAAAAACAAACTTGTGCCCGGTGTACCTTTTAAGTTGTGGAGAATCCAGGGGACAACTTTGAGGAGGTGCTCGTAGGAGTCATGCATGAATTGACACACTATTCTGTGTGGCATATGAGCGGGGCAAGCAATTTTTTCATTAGGATCTATAGGAACAACCACAGATTGTCACAGAAGAAGGTTGTTCTTTGTCAATAGATCAATCATATATTTACGCTGAGACAAGCAAATCTCCTGAGATGACCGAGTCAGTATTAGAGAGATCCCAAATCCTTCATCTCGAAGGATGAAACAAGAATGTCTTTTAAGGATTCCAATGTTGTGAGATTGCTACCTGTACAAACAATATTGTCAACATAGACAATAAGAATAGGTACCTGACCATTGGAGGAATACTGAAAGATGAGGTCATGATTCAGTTGAGCCTGAGTAAAACCGTGGCTCACTACCTCCTTTGTGAACTTGTTGAACCAAACTCTTGGGGACTTCTTTAGCTCATTGAGAGAATTTTGTAGCTTGCACGCTTGTTCACTGGAGGCAGTATACTCAAAACTCGAAGGGAGAGACATGCATTTCTGTCAACTCTCCATTCAAGAATGCGTTCTTGACATCTAGTTGAGATAAAGACTAATCCAGATTCGCCGCAAGTGACGACACCAAATAGTGTTTAACTCTGCTACTGGAGCAAATGTATAATCATAGTCAACTCCATAAATCTGAGAATATCCTTTGGCGACCAATCTTGTTTTATTGCGTTTAAAGTACTCGTCAGAGTTGAACTTGGTGCGTAAAATCCATCGACACTCTACAACTTTCTTACCCCAAGGAAGGTCCCCAACATCCCACGTATGGTTTCGGTGATGGATATTTATCTCCTCTATTGTTGGATCAACAAGAGCAACTTCAATAGTAGCAAGGATCTAATGGTTTGTCAGGGTAGTAGCAAATGCTCTGTAGGTCGGTGGTAAACCGTGGAAAGAGACATATTTTGCCATAAAATAGAGGGAGCAAGTCTTATTGCGTACCTTGCTTAGAGAACTTACCTCATCATTCGGAAGGGTCCAGAGTGGTTAGCGGAATCCAGAATAGGAGCATTGGGACGAATGCGCGGAGTGTAGACACAAACTGTGGGAGGTTGAGATGGTGCATTCAATGAGACAGGGCATTCAGTGGTAGGAACAAAGAGAGGATCATTCATAGGTATAGGATAAAAGACAGTGTCAGAGAACTCAAGTTCCCCCTCATTAGAGGCCGAGCTAGAAAAATATGGAGCACTTTTAAAGAAGAAGACATCATTACTCACATAGACTATATGTGTGGTCGAATCAAGGCACCGATACCCCTTTTGAGTTGCAGAATATCCAAGGAAGATACATTTTATAGATTTGGGACCAAATTTACTCTGAGTAGAGACAATGTTCTGAACAAAGGCAGTGAACCCAAAAACCTTGGGATCTAATGTGGAGAAAACTTAATTGGTAGTGAAGCAAGACATCAAGATGACTAAGGGGGTTTATAATTTTGGAGGGAACTATCTATGAGAGGTGACGGTTAAAATGATATCAGTTCAAAAATATTTCAGGACATTGGATTGAAACATAATAGAGTGAACAACGTCAAGGAGGTAACAGTTTTTCCTCTCGGCTAATCCATTTTGTAAAGGAATGTCAGTGTAGAAACTTTGGGGAGAAGATTATTACACTTTCAATTATGGAAGTCGAATACTTTGTGTTGAGATTTAGAATAGACCATTACAAATATTATTGATTGGAAGGGTATTTAAACCTAATTGTAATTGGCTTAATAAATGAAAGAGATTAAAACGTAATAAAAGTAGGAAAGAAAATAGAATAGATAAAAGTAAAAGCGAATAAGAGTAAATAATAAGTAATAATGGCTAAGGATAGCTATTATAATCTAATACCTTGCCATCACTAAAATTAGCAAGGATATGATTTAGTTATAGAGCTTTATGGTAGAATTGGACAATGAGCAGCAGATTGGACAGCTTCATGGTGGCAATATGAGTGATAATCATCTTGTTAAGAACGTTGTTTTTCATGCTAAGACGAAACACATTCAATTGATGTGTCACTTTATATACTTTTTTCTAGAAATATTTAGTTCTTGGAGAATATACACAACTTAGAATTCTACAGATATGTTTATGAAGGTGGTGACTATCGAGAAGCTGAGCTATATTTTACTTCAGTTAAAGTCTAGGAAGCTTGAGACCGGGGGTGAGCCACACTACTATACAAAACTATGAAGATGGTACAGATGAAGATGCAAAGCTAGAGGACATTGGTCAGGTGCTCTTAGTCTCTAAGTGGGAGATTGTTGGAATGCGAAGCCTGCAACGCTAAGGAACAGAACTCCAGCGCCTCCAAAGAGGTGCTCCCACGCTTACAGCATGGCGTAGCCACACTTGAAATGGTTGTAACTACATTGAACGACATGTATAAGTCGAAATGTAGCGTAGTCACGTCGCAGGGAACTCGGCTCCAGATTGTGGAACGGTGCAAGTGGCGTAATTGCTTTGCGGATCAGTTATAGCTACACTGACGATTTTTCCTCTACGGTTTGAGAATTTTATTCCTCTATTTAAGCGATGAATTGATTGATCTCGTGTGCGGTGTTTCTCGATAGGGTTTCATCATGAAGGTTAATTGTCAGGAGAGTGATTTCGGAGCCAAGGCTTTCTCTTGTGAGATTGAGAGAGAGGTTTAGAGCGATCTCTTGTAAGTTTATTTGTTTGTAACGAGTTGATATGAGTGTGTATCTCTGTACAATTATGTTTCTTAATAGTAGGATTTTGATATGGTGTAGTTCTGTGGGTTTTTTCCATTTTCGTGTTTTTCCTCGTTAAATCCTGGTGTGCTTTTCTTAGATTATTTTATTGTGTTTCTGTGTGATTTAGTTTTTGTTCTGGATTTCTCAAATTGGTGTTCCTATTTTCTGCAGTGATTTTGATTGTGAATTAATTAAAACCCTTAGTAATTCTCCATCACAATAATAAGTATATAGCATATGATTTTAATTGGGGAATAAGAAAGAAAGTTTTGCTCACATTGTATCAAAGCTATGCATGCCTCTTTGTTCGGTGTTGTTCTCTGCAACTGTTTGCGGCCTTGTAGCGTTGATCGTCTTTACCAGCGTTGATGGTTGTCTTTCGTTGAAGCTTCCTTTTCAATTGCTTGTATCACTTGTTAAAGCGAGTGTGGTGCATCGTGTGGCCTCATCTACACTGATCAAAACTTACTCTTCCTGCGAAGAGATTAGGGCATCAATCAAAGCCTCGTATGCAACTTCTTCGTCATCGTCGACTTCGTATGCAACTTCTTTGTCATCATCGACTTCGTAAGCGACTTCATTTTCATCATTGGCTTCGTCTATGACTTCCTCGTATTCTTCGTCTTCGTCTGGAAGCAATTCATATGCTATGTCAACATTCATCTCTGGCTTAAGCTCATTCCAGTTTTGTTGATGTCTACTTAGTTCTATTTTGCGGTTGTTGTGTTTCGTTATCTACTTGGTCTTCGAGCTATTTGTGGCTTTCTGGCTTCGTCGACAGCTGCTTAGGTATATTTCCTCATTTGTTGTGTTTTGTTGTCTACTTGATTTTCGAGTTATTTGTGAGTTCTTCCTTCAATACTAAATGACATCGATTAAGTCTGGTAAACACAAATATCTCGTGATAGGTTTGGTTTCATCAGTGACTAATATTACAGATGAAAAATTAATTGACATCAATTATTTTTATTAGAATAAAATTGTGAGACTCAATTTGAGAACTGTTTCTCAGGAGAGTCACCTCATTGATAATCCTCTCGTTGAGACTGAGGCTAATTATTCGGAGTGGATGCTCAGCTTTTAATACAAATACTAAATTCTATCGAACCTGTTTAATTTAGTCATATTACTCACTGTGACCGTGTTAAAGATGCGATAGAGGAATTGACATGTGTGTTTTATGGGAAATATTTCTCAATTATTTGTTGTATTTAAGGAATTATATCACGTTGAACAACAAGTTCATTCACTTAACAATTATCACATGCACTTTGAATGTGTGTATGAAGAATTGAACGCGTTATTGTCCTTTAGTATATATGTCCGTATTCAATAGGGCTCAAAGAGAACAAATCGTCATCTTGAGCTTTCTTGCTAGCTTCAACTCTTGGTATGAAGGTGTTAAATACATATTTTAACTGACCTTGGATGTACGACTCTGAGGGAAGTCTATACTAGAGCACTACGCTGAGTTCTCAGGCCCCATTCGTATAATAAACTAGTGCCCTTGCTAGTAAAAAACAAATAAAAACATCAGTGAACTTCAGTTTCAGGACAGTTTTAGAAGTGAAACTTCAAATTCTGAAAATCAATGGTTGAGGTAGTGTGCTATTACTGTAATGAAGCTGATTGTACAAAAAAACATGTCAGAATTTGCTCGAAAAGAACTAGAAGGATTCTAAATCACACTAAGCTCACATTGTCAGTACTACTGAGGCCTCCCTAAGTCAGACACCTTGATAACTGCAAATGAATATGCCAAGTTCATAAAAAATATTTCCATCTATCATTGCGCTTGTTGAGTCAGGTAACAATGATACATGACTTCTTTCATCTTCCACGCAATGGATCATTGATTTTGGCATTACAAATCACTTGTAATCCAAAACTTTTTTCTATCTTTCATTAGCACATCTTATCTGTCACCTTAGCAGATGGATCTATCTCTAATATTCTCAGTTTTGGCACCATCAATATTACACTCACAATGCCTCTTAACTTCAGTTCTTAATTTGCCTCATTTTATTTTTAATATTGTTTCTATTTGGAAAATTTCACGTGCTCTTATTTGTTATATCTTATTTTTTTCTGATCATTGTCTATGTCATGATCTTTTGATGAAGAAGATTATTGGTAAAAGATGAGAATTGGGGGTACTATATATTGTGTATTGAAGTACATCTTATTGAGATCTATTATTGATTAGGACACCCTTCTCTATTAATGTTGAAAAAGTTGTACCCTCAATTTCAGCAGTTTTATTATTAGATTTAGTCGTGTAAATTTATTACAAACCATAGGTTTTATTATGTTTCCAAAGTTAAAAAAAGAGTTATTCATAGTTTTAAGTTTGTTCATTCTGATGTGTGGACCTTGACCTATTTTGTCTAATGGATTTTAATATTTTGTCATTTTTATGAATGATTTATCTCATATGACTTGACTTTATTTTTATAAAATCTCTTACCGATGTATTATCATATTTTCTATTTTTTGTATCAAAATTAAAACTCGATTCAATGTTTCAGTTAGGATTCTAAGAAGTGGCAATGCTAAGAATACCTTTTAGAAGCACATGACACTGCAACATGCTTCACTAATCATCTTATGCCTTCATCACAAAATAAAGTACTTGATAGGAAAAGTGGGCATCTTCTTGAGACGGCTATAGATGTTGTCCTCACGTAGGCCGATCTTATAGGCTTTGTTGTTCAACTTTTTGAGGATTCGAAATGAACCATCTGCTCTGATGGTATGGGGCTTGGCTGAACCGGCCTATCTTGGTCCAACATAAGTGTCGGTCTAGTAGAGGGTTGGACTTGCCGACTAATCTAATGGGCGGGAACTACCGCTCTTTTCCCTCATCTTCTATTCCTTATGTTGGTTATCTATTTTAGGGTTTAGTTTTTGCTGATTTTTTATTTCACATTCCTGCCTCTAGGTATTCTACTTTGCTACGGCTGTATCGGAGGAAAGATGGTGTTCCGACTGTATCGGAGGAAAGATGGTGTTCCGACTGTATCTTTCTCTGAGGTGGTGATTACTTCTATCAATCCCTCCACATACATCCTCCTCCCTATTTTTTCCAGCCGCTGCCCCTCCCACCTGCCGCCAACCCCACTTCCTTCGCCGAGCCCATCCGGCCTCATCGCAATTACTCTTAGCCACTGTCCACGATTACCCCTATATGGTCCCAACGGGTATTAGTTTTTATCGTGTTTTGTTGTTTTGTTTTGAGTTTTGCTTGTAACCTCATGGTATGAATAATTAGAATTCTTATTTCCTCTTGGATTTCTACTAAATTCCTGTTTCACTTGAGCTTGAGCTTGTCGAACGCCCCCATTGAAAACATTTTTTTCTTCAGTCGGGTCCACACTAGGTTTCATTGAAAATTCACTTTTTTCTGGTCTTGTCGGCATGTGTTTGGTACATGCAGTTTTGCTTAGTAAGCTCCTTTACCTCCTCTTTGCGTAGCTTTTGTATCTTTTATGCTCACTCCTCAACAACCTCAATAATTTTTGGTATTGGGAGAAGTGGCGCCAAGTTAAGTCGGGTGAGCGGGATTGGCGCCCGTACACTATCTTAAAAGGGGATGCGTCTAGTGATATGACTTGCAGATCTGTTATAAGCAAATAGTTTGAGCTATATTAAAATCTCGTTGCTTGATATTCTTTCACACAAAGCATCTTAAAAGATTCCTCAACTTCTGTTCACTGTTCTCGTCTGACCGTCTGTCTGTGAGTGAACTACTAAACTGAATTGAAGCTTGGTGTCGAGCTTCCTTTACAAGGTCCTTCAGAAGTGACTCAGAAACCTGATATTTTTGTCTGAAGTGATGATCATAGGTATTCCATGTAGTCTCAACACATCCCTAAAGTATAAATCAATGACATACGTTGCGTCCGGTTGTATGGCATGAAGTGCGCCATCTTTGAGATTCTATATGCCTTTTAACCATCATGGAATCCTTGTTTCATTGTGTCGAAAGAACCACCACAAAATTCATGTTGATATCCACTCACATGGCCTCCGGTACTGGTAAAGGAGTGTACAGTCATGCATTTCGTCCTCTAATTTTTTGCCACATGACAAATCTTACACCGCTCAACATCTCTCGTCAGACGAGGCCAAAAAAAGTGTTCTCACAAGTGCAAGAGTTTTATCTCTTCCAAAATATCTTTAAAGTCCTTTAATGTGGTTTTCTTGAATAATAAACTCCCTCAGCGAATGTCTGGGAAAACACAATTTATTTTGGTGAACAGGTAACCATCAACTCTATCGTATTGCTCGGTAAGCTTCTCTTGACACTGTTCCTTGATTTCTCTGAAATCTTCATCTGTCTCATATAGCTCCTTCACATCCTCAAAGCCTGGGACTCAAATCTGCATCGAATTGATCAGCAAGTGATGACGGCTCATGCATCAACTCCTCGGTTCTGGCTCCCACCTTGTGTCTAAGCCCGACTAGAACAACGTTGAGAACTCCACCCAAGAATTGCATTGACCATTTAATTTGTTCTAGCTATTCAAGAATTTCAAAACCTCATAATTCGTGAATAAAGTGAACTCACTCTTCAGTAGGTAGTGACTCCAGTGATTAAGGGCAGTCACAATCGCATAGAATTCCTCGACGTACATCGAATATTTTTTCCATAACTCATTTAACTTTTCACCGAGGAATGCTATGGTTGGCCTACCTAGCTTAATAATGCTCTGATCCCCACATTAGAGGCGTCGCACTCCTCGAGCAACTAATTGAGCTCCGATAATGTCAAAACTGAGGCTAGAGTCACCTTTTCCTTCATTGTGTCGAAACAATGGAATTTCTTTCATTTAAAAAGCTTGGTTATAGGGGCAGTGATGGTACTAAGCTTCTGATGAATCACTTTTAGAAGGATCCTAGCTCAAAATTTATCTCAGTTCGGTGAAAGAATTAGGTGTGGTTTAGCTCACAATGGCCTTGATCTTTGTAGAAACCATCTGCATGCCTTCACCAGGCACGTCATAACTCAAAAAGCATACATTTGTTTTCAGGAATGTGGCACTTTTCTATATGGGCTTATGGTTTTTTTATCGTAAAATCTCGAAGACCTTCAGATGCTGCAAGTGCTTCTCCTCGAATGTGTTGTATACCAAAATATCCTTAAAGTATACTACTACGAACTTCCTGATATAAGTCTGCAACACTTGATTTATCAACCTTATAAACATTATAGGTCCAATAGACATTCTGAAGGGCATGATTGTCCACTTGTGTAACTATGTTGGGTTTTTCACTCGTTTACTGGCCTCGCTCGGATCGTTGTACATGTTGCATTAGTCGATCTTGGAAAAGACAATGGCTATGTGCAACTAATCCAAAAGATCGTCCATGGGAGGTATGCTGAACCGATACTTGATACCAATCTGGGCATCCTCTACAATCCATTTTTCTTCTGTACTATCAGGGCAGGGGCAACATACAGACTGGTTCTCTTTCTGACCATGCCTCTCGCGATGAGATTATGTACCTATCGTTGTAACTACTCATACTCTGCAGACCTTGATCTGTAGGCAGGCTGATTGGCAACACTGATCTTGGTATTAGATTTATGGTATGATGAATGTCCCTCAATGGTGGACATTTATCTCGAGGACCATCGAATATCACATACTGAAAGTCACATAGTTGTGGTTGTGTAGATGTCGGTATCTTATTCTCCTCCTCAGTTCCCTCTAGTAGAACCAAATGCATTGCCACTGAGCCTCTATGTAAAAGCACGATGTGCTTCCAATCTTTTTTAAATGAATAATTATTTTTTAAGCCGTTGTGTTGGGTCTTACACTTGACCTGCCATGACCTCCCTAACGGATTTTGGCAAACGTCCATAAGGACCACGTTGCATCACACTTGCTCCTATAATTTATCTTCGATTGAAAACACAACCAAGCACTCTTGATCCACATGTACCTCGTTTTCCTTTTTCAACTAGTTAAGAGAGTAAGGTTGAGGGTGCTTCTGGTTTTTTCACCATCAAAGTGGATTACTATATTCTTGCAGCACCCATCGTCGATAATCAACCCGCTTACTTTTACCTTAATTGTGCACTTGGTGCGAAAAATATCGTGCCTTAACTATGAATGATCCTTCTTCGGCTTCATCTGTCAGACTCTCTTTATGACTCGCATCTCTCCTTCGTACCCTTGGAGCTTAAGTTCCTCCTATGGATCTTGCTATGCTTCCACTTCCTCCACTTCCTCAACGATGCCCTACTCCGTGAATGAAATAACTTGGCTTTTAGGATAGCTGGAGGCTTTGTTCGTAGTTGTGTCATCTGAAACATGTCCCAGCTGGCACCGTACTGGGTGAGCTACCCTTTTTAGGTTTCTTTCTACCCAGATCTTTCTTATCACTTTTCTGCCATGTTTGCTCACTTCCTTTAGGTGTACCCTTACTGGTAGCGATAGTTGTAGGTTATTGTCTGAAAGAGGGTTGTTGTCTGTTTTATTTCTATTGTATTTTTACGTTCAAAGTTAAGGTCTGGACATCTCTTAGGGACCAATAGGCTGTAGTTGTGCAATGTTGCTGATAACGGGCTTCAGGTCCCCCATATAGTGTGGTTATGGTATGTTTCTCTGGCTCAATCGCTCACACCTCATCTGCAACTGGTTCAATTGTGTTGTGAACTCCTTCACCGATTGGTCTCTCTGTTGCAATTGATGGAGTCTCAGGAACATATACTAGAGTAATGAGGCGGTAAGTATTTTCTCTGCTCCTCATTTCTTATCTTCTCTCATTTGGTAATCTTGTCACCGCCCTCTCTTTCTTTGTCTCTACAAATTTTCCCACCATGAAGATTAACTTTTTTTCAATTTGATTACCGCAAGTTTTACCCCTTTATCCTCTGACACTTCTTTGTACTTGAAGATTCTCTCAACTAACTGCATCCATTTAATAAATTGGTGTAGATTCATACCTCCACGGAACTCCGATAGATCCACTTTTATGGCGAAATCTCTGTGTCCTCCATGTGTTGCTACTCTTTGGGCCTCCTTTGATACCAAATTTCGAAATGTCGGGGTTTGTCTTCTTCATCATTAAAGTCTTCTCTATGGAAATGATTCATGTCCTCACTCTTTCTCCTCTGTGACGTTCTATATCTCGATTAAGGTTAATCTCCTAGTGGTGTCAAAAATTAACCCGACATTGCAAGTCGACTAGAAAAATCCAGGTTTGGGTTGACCCGGATATTTTTGAATCTAGTTCAGATAAGATATTTGACCCGTTTATTATTTGGTCGGGTTCTGGTTGACCCAATTTAGATCGGGTCATTTTCGGGTCGTCGTTACAAATTGACATCCATAGGTGTCAAAAATTGACCAGACAGGCCAACCCCAACCCGAACCCGACTCGAAAAATCCTTTGACCAAAATATTTTTTTGAGTCGGGTTCTGGTCAAAGAATTTGACCCGTTTATCATTTGGGTTGGGTTCAGTTTGACCTGTTTGGGTCGGAACTGAATCCGACTCGTCGACCTTAATTGAAACCCCAATAATTTCTCTTTGGGTTCCATCATCAATCTCCACTGGACTCGGTTGAAGCCAATGGATCTCTCGTTGTATCTCTTCTCGAATAGGTTACGACATGTCTCTTTGGTGGCGGGATAAGGGATTTGGAATTGGAAGGGGTAGTTGGAGGATATGAAAGAAAATTTTTTGGTGGTGGTTGGTGGTTTTGGGTAAGGTGGATGATGGGAAACACTAGCGCAGGATTAGNTTAGAGGATATGAAAAGAAAATTTTTTGGTGGTGGTTGGTGGTTTTGGGTAAGGTGGATGATGGGAAACACTAGCGAAGGATTAGGGTTATGCTATCTCTAATACCATTTGATATTTGAGTTAACCTCCTCGCAATAGAACGTGAATATTATTGCTGAAAACTCAAAGGGATTACAACAAAGGTTCTTAAAACAGGAACTAAATTACACAACACACAAAGGGAGCACTGGTGGAATAGCGGGTGAAATGGCTGGTTGAGGCTAGCAGCAGCTGTAGGTGTTGGAGGGGGTTGTGATAGCAGCAAGAGCTGCTGGAGGGGGTTTCGGTAACTACAAGGGACAAATTAGAGTTGGCGGCAAAAGGGAAGGGGAGGTACGTAAGTAGGAAGGGAAGAAGTAAGGTTTTATGTGGAAATAATCACCACCTTGGAGCAGGATATAGTTGGAGCACCACTTATCCTCGGAAACATTCCCAGCAAAGGAAAAAATGTCGACGACAAAAAAACCGAAACCAAAAAACTAAACACTAAAACAAGGAATATATATATATATATATATATATATATATATATATATATATATATATATATATATATA
>JXCR01101532.1:0-32804 GCA_002079205.1 Phalaenopsis hybrid cultivar
AAAATTTGGACCTGGTCATAGACATTTGGCCACATAGATAACCCTAAAACAATCAAAGTTTCCAAAGTTTCAAGGCAAGCAGAGGCAAGCGGCGTCAGGTTACATAATAGGTTTTCAGATATCGTTCGTTTATTGGTAACATGGGTCTTTCACCCTGGAAGTCCACTAACTGGTAGGCTCTTCCTGTATAAACCTTTTCAATGGCAAATGGTCCCTCCCAACTTGGCTTGAATTTTCCACCTATTTTGTGACATGCAAGAATAGGCCTTTTGAGCACAAGTACGAGGTCACCAACTTTGAATGTCCTTGGGCAGACCAATTTGCCATGGGCTTGTACCATCTTTGCCTAATAAAGCTCCAAATGTTGTTGTGCTTCTAGTCTTTTTCCATCGAGACTCACCAGTTCTTCAAGTCTGAGTTTTGCGCTTTCTTTCGTTGTGAGTTGGTTGGAAACGGGGACTCTGAGAGATAGTGTCTGGACTTCTAGCGGTAGCATGGCCTCGGTCCCATACACGAGCATATGAGGTGTACATTGAGTGGGAGTCCTAAAAGTCGTCTGGTAGGCCCACAAGGCTTCTAATAGTTTGTTGTGCCAATCTCTTTTGTTTTCATCCAGTGTTTTCTTCAAAATCTGTACCAGTGTTTTGTTGAAAGCCTCAGCCAGTACTATTTGCTCTAGGGATAATAAATTGTAGAGTGTCTCTAGTCTATCCCATGTCTTTTGATGAAATTGTTGATCTTTGTGCTTCTCAAAGCTGTCCCATTATCAAACATTATTCTTCGCGGTACTTCGAAATGGTAGACTATCTGGCTTTTGAAAAATTGAAGGATGTGTTGTGTCGTAACCTCACGTAACGGTACTGCCTCTGCATATTTGGAGAAGTAATCTGTAGCGGCAAGTATAAACCTATGTCCTTTGGAAGATGGAGGGTCTATCGGACCTATTATGTCTGTGCCCCAACACTCAAATGACCACGAGGCAACAGTTAGGTATAGCACATTTGGAGGCTGGTGTAAGACCACCCCATGCACTTGGCATTGGTGACATTTTCTGGCTGTATCCATACCAATAATACTTGAGTCTTTTGATCTTCATTTTCATTTTTGGCCCTGACTGATGAGCGCCACACAATCCAGCATGTTCCTCTTTAACAACATTTTGTGCTTCGGCTCTGCTCAAACACCACAGCCACATTTGGTTGAACGATCTTCTGTAAAGAACATTTCTCACCAGGGTGTAAGACATGACCCTTCTTGTGATGTGGTGTCCCTTAGACTTGTCTTCTGGCAGCTTTCCAGTATGCAAATATTCTATTAATGGCTTGCACCAATCTTCATTGATGTCTGCAACTGTATTTATTGTTTCTTCTTTTCCAAGCTAGTGTAGAGTTTTGAAGTCGATCTGAGACAAGACTTGTCTTCCTTGCACTGTGACTTCAATGGAATCCTCCAGGGGACACGTCATTTCCTTAGCAAGTTTTGTTAGAGCGTCGGCATGGGCATTATCTCCCCTATGAATCCGGTATAAAGTCACATCGGGAATCTGCTCCAGGAGCTTCACCGTGTATTGATAGTATTCTACTAATCTTTGTTTCAAAATTTTGTATTTTCCGGCGACCTGCTGAATGATGAGTTGGGAGCGCCATAGATGGCGATGTTTGTTATATCCATTGAGATTGCCATTTCCAATTCGGTGATTAAAGCTTTATATTCTGCTTCATTGTTGGTGCACGGCTCTGTGAGGTGGTATGAGAACCTCAACATACCCTTATCTGGCGTTTTAAAGATCATACCAATCCCTGCTTTGCCTGGTATAACTGTGCCTGATCATTTATTTTTTCTGGTTGATGAAGCACCATCGAAGTAAATCTCCCAATCTTGTCCACTGGAAATTTCCATTTGTAGTATTTGCTCGTCTAGTAACTTGTCGTTGAGAGAGGACCCAGCTGGCAGTGGGTGTGCAGCGAGAAAGTCTGCTAGTACATGTCCCTTGATAGCATGGAGGGGCACAAAAGTTATATCAAATTGCAATAAAATCATCGACCACCTCGCTAAACTTTCGGAGAGTGTTGGTCGAGTCATCAGATATTGCAATGGATTAACTTTTGAGATTTGGGTAATCTTATAAGAAAACATGTAATGTCTAAGCTTTTGGGCGGTAAAAATTAACGCCAGACAATGCTTTTCAATAGTTGGATACCTTATCTCCATCGGTATTAGACAAAAGTAGTAGAGTGCATTTTCTTTATCGTCATCATTGACTTAGGCTAAGAGGGCTCCGAGAGAGTCATCTAAGGCCGCGGTATAAAATATCAGAGATTTCCCTGGGACAGGGGCTGCCAAGACAGGAGGTTTCATTAAGTATTTTTTAACGTCCTCAAAAGCCCGCTAGCATTTCTCTTCAAAAAAAAATTTGGCGTCCTTTTTAATTAATGCCGAGAAGGACTGACATGTACTTGAGAGATTAGAAAGAAAGCGTCTCAGATATGCTAACTTCCCTTGGAAGGAAAGTAATTATTTCAAGCTTTTAGGGGGAGGCAACTCCAAGATAGCTTTGATCTTATCCGAGTCAATCTCGATTCTTTGATGACGGACAACAAATTTTAAAAATTTTCAGGAGGTAACTCCAAAGGCGCACTTTAAGGGATTCATTTTGAGTTCATATCGTCGTAACCGTTCAAACACAATCCTCAAATCTTATAAATGGTCTATTTTTTGTTTACTTTTGATAACCAAATCATCCACGTAGCATTCTACTTGGTTGTGAGTGAGGTCGTAAAAAATCTTCGTCATTGCACGCTGATATGTTGCTCCGGCATTCTTTAGGCCGAATGACATTACTGTGTAGCTGAAAATTCCAATCGGTGTTGTAAAGGTTGTAAGTGCTTCATTCTCGGAGCCATACTGAGTTGGTTGTATCCCAAAGATCCGTCCATGAAGGAGAAAATTTCATATGTTGAAGAGATATCCACCATCATCTCTGGTATGGGTAGTGGAAACTCATTTTTTCGACATGCCTTGTTCAAATCTCTGAAGTCAACACAAAAACAGATCTGTTTGTTTTTCTTCTTAACAGGTACAATGTTGGCTAACCACGTGGGATATTGTTCTTCTTTAACAAAGTTAGCGTCTATCAATTTCTTCACCTCGGTGTTGACTTGTTGGTCTATTTCGAGGCGCATTCTCCTGGGAGCTTATTTTACTGGGGTTATATTCTTGTCCACCCCGAGTTTATGAACTGTAACCTCTGCTGACAGTCCTGGCATTTCATCGTAGCTCCATGCAAAAAAATCTTTAAAATATGTTAATAGTTTGATCAATTCTGCAGATTCTTCGTCATTAAGTAGAGAACTTATAAATGTAGGTCGGGGTTATTTTTCAATCCCGAGGTTCATCTCTTTCAATTCATCAATGGTAGATTTAATTTCTTCCTCAAATTCTAGCGGATCATCTTCTATCGGTTGATCAGTAGAGTCATCCTCTATATCAAGGCAATCCTCTTCTGACTCACCAGTGAAAACCATGCAAATTTCAGAATCATCGACTGGTCCCGAGACCCTCTTTTGAATTTGTAGTTTGACTTTCAGCATTCCATAATTTTTCAAAAAGTTGAAATTTATCTTTTGACATTTTTTTTGGTAAGTGTCCCTGTTGAATTAACTTTTGAACACAAGGCGAGAAGTAACTAAAAGGCAATTCCATTAAACCTGTTGAATTAACTTTTGAACACAAGGCGAGAAGTAACCAAAAGGCAATTCCATTAATTCACGCTGTTGAATTAACTTTTAAACACAAGGCGAGAAGTAACCAAAAGGCAATTCCATTAATTCATCCTTGTTGAATTAACTTTTGAACACAAGGCAAGAAGTAACCAAAAGGTAATTCCATTAATTCATTGTCCAGGTTGAATTAACTTTTGAACACAATGCGAGAAGTAACCAAAAGGCAATTCCATTAATTCATTAGACCTGTTGAATTAACTTTTGAACACAAGGCGAGAACTAACCAAAAGGCAATTCCATTAATTCATTAGAATCACCATCCAAAAATTAACTTCTGAACACAAGGTGAGAAGTAACCAAAAGGCAATTTCATTAATTCATTAGAATCAACATCCAAATTTACATGTTTTGTTCCATTAATTCATTAGAATCAACATCCAAATTTACATGTTTTTTAAGCTCAGTAGAGGTAGGCATTTCCATTAATTCATTAGAATCAACATCCAAATTTACATATTTTTCAAGCTCAGTAGAGGTAGAAGCACTGTAAAATTTAATCGGCTTTGAACCAACACTACAGACTTCCTTGACCTCTAAACTCTAGACCTTTTGAGGGAGAATCAGAGTAAGGGTCATAGCATTCACATAGTGGTTTATCCGATCATACATTATTCATATTCATTCATTTCTGTATCTTCAAGGGATAATTTGTATTGAGATCTTTTCCATCTTGTTATCATTATCTCGTCTTCAAAACTGCCTTCCTCATTAATTTTGATTGTTGGTATAGTCCATTCAACAATTAAATTGATCCTTCCTCATCCACGTCCCCGGCCTAGACCTCGGGTGCGCGAACTAGAAGGCCTTTCACCATCTCGTTGTAAAGGAGTGGTGGAAGATTGCTGAAGCGGGGTTGAATGGCCTCCTTTTTGTAATTCTTTTGAACCTTCATCTTTATTTGTGATAACTTCACGAGAGAAGACAATTTTCTTTGGAGGTTCGTAGTAGGCTGCATCTTCATGGATACCAACTTCATGCACTGAAAATGGTTGTAGATCTCCCTTGATGCAATTTTCTTGACCATCTTTGTGATATTTGATGCACTGGTGTAGGGATGATGGAACCATATTGTGCTCATGAATCCACGGTCGACCCCCTTCATGCACTGAAAATGGTTGTAGGTCTCCCTTGATGCAATTTTCTTGACCATCTTTGCGGCACTTGATACACTGGTGTAGAGATGATGGAATCATATTGTGCTCATGAATCCAGAATCGACCCAATAGAGCAATAACAGAGGTCTCAGCGTCGATAATATGAAATTTAGCGGTTGTTACGAGATCTCTAACCTTCATAAGTAATGTAATTGATCCGAGGGCTCTTTCTCCTTTTTGGTTGAATCCTCTTAAGATCATCTTATCGGCCGTAAGCTCTTGAGCTTCAATATCCAAATAAGCTAATGCACGTAGGCTCATCAAGCTAAGAGATGCTCCAGGATCCACTAAAACTCTGGATAACACAAATCTGTCGATGTTGACGGAGATGTAGAGTGGACGGTTGTGGTCGGCAGTAACGAGCAGCAAGTCTTCATCTGTGAAGGTTACCCTAAGCTGTTCTTTCAACGAGCAAACTTCATCTGAGGATGTACTGGCTAACTGAGCTAAGAAAATTTCTGGGTCAAGCAAAGTCGTAACTAGAGACTCTCTCATCTCCTTTGATGGGATCAGAGCATCATAGATGCTTAATCGGGCTGGCAACTTCCTAAGATGAGCTAGCATGTTTTAGTCTACTTTGTATAATCCTCCGAGTTTATCTTGGTCATGTGGTTCTTCTACTGGTGGAGGTGGGGGTATCTCTTCTCCAGTTATTATTTGTTTTCCTTTGTCTGTTGGAGCTGTTCCTGGTGGTAACACTTTTCCGCTCCTTAAGTTAACTTTTGTGATTTCTTCTTCTTGAGATATCATTGTGGAATATTCCGGTGTCTTTTCCTCTTTGTTGGAGAGATCTAAGTTAATGGAAAGTGGTGCACCACGATGCTCTAGAGTTGGCTCTTCGTTATCGGTGCTGTCGTAAGCGGTATTTTTGATGTCTTCTTTGGACTTGACAACAAGTTCATCAGACTCGAGTACTATTTGAGTATCATTTTGGGGTTCGAGATGGAAGCTAGATTGGTCATAATCAGTTATGTTATCACCACAAACAGTTAAAACGTAGTCGAAACCACAATCATTATATTCATAAGACCCCAGAGGGACAAGAAGATGATCATACAAAGTCAGGGGTTCAAGGATTTTCTTCCCCAAATCTGAGACAACCAATCTAGTAGAGGGAGCCCCTATCCTACCACCAGTGCTATCAATCTTTGCAGTGACACTTTTCTTCTTCTTGTTCTTTATTCTTGACGATGACGAAACTCCTGGGAAAATCTTCATCTCAGGCTTGGTATGTTACGGACTCTGAATAGAGGCTTGCTTTGATGTAGACTGGATCTTGTTCAGTTGCTTCTTGGATGATCTATTCCAGACCTCATTCCATCCTTCTTTGGTATTCGTAGAAGCTTGTTTGGATGAATCCTGTATTTGATTAAGGACCCTCTTGAGTTCATCCTAATTTGTACTCCATCCATCTGTTCAAGTATACAGATCGATTGGGGAGATTGGCTCTGCCAATATCATGCTTATGGAACCTTTTTCATGTTCTCTCAGATACTCTTACGGGATCGTTATATTCTCTTCCTTGAGGTTCTTCTCGAGCTAGTCTTTAAAGACGAAGCATTTTTCTAAAGTGTGCCCAAGCAACCGATGGTATGGGCAATAATTTGGTTCATTGTTCCTATCCACCTCTTTGGGCTTCTTCGGATTTGGTAGTTTGAATTCTGGCTTCTCCATCAGACTCCTGAATATTTTAGGTATAGCGTCATCCTTGAAGGAATACACAACTTTTTGTCGCTCTAACAGGGATATTCTTTTATCCCTTGTTTGAGGTGCTCCTTCTTAAGGCGGCCGCTGGTTGTATTGATTATTCTGTTTATGAGAGGACTGGCGATGTTCTTCTGCATATATCTTTATCGGATGCTTTCCTTTGTCGACGGTCGCCACTACTCCGGATTTCTTTTCGAACACTTTGCCCACCTTAGCCTTTTCATGTGACTCCATGTGCTTAATCTCCTCTTGAAGACTGTTGGCTTTACTGAGTAGCTTTTCAAAGGATTTGATGGTGAGTCCCTTAAGCATGAAAGCTACTGGCCCATGAATGCTCTTGAGGAGGAACTTCAATCCCATGATGTTCCTGTAGCTGAGGTTCACATTTCATGCTAAGGTTTCTGCACCACAAGATACAGTCCACTAAAGTTTTGTTAGACTTTTGCTTTTCCATCATGAGCTCTCTAATAGACACATGGTGTTGTGCCCCGGTAAATCTTTTGACAAACAATTGTTCCAATTCAGAAAATATTTTGACTGATCCATTAGGCAAGTCAGCGTACCAGTCAAAAGCAATTCCTGACAAACTGCTAACAAACTACTGGCAGAGTAGGGCCTCAATATTCATTGTGCCGCCACAACTGGCTCAAAAATGCGCTATATGATGTCTGGGATTTCCAGCCCCGTCGAATATTTTGACGTTTGGGGCCACAAAACCCTTGGGGAAAGGCATGACATCGAACTCCTCCAGGTAAGGTCTACCCTTCAAAATTCATGCATCGCCCTTGGATTGGGCTAAGGCGTCCCGCACTTGTTCAACCATCTGCTTGAACTCCTTTTCTGGCATGACACTAAATGGAGAATCTTTCTTCGGTTGCTCATCTTTGTTTGCTGAAGTAGCCTCTCTTGTTTCATCTATAATGTGTATGATTTCTGGCTGATTAATCTCTAGAGAAGCCAATTGCGGTGCTTATGATTGCCCATGAATGGTGACCATGGCGATCATAGTTGCAGTCATCTATTATATTCTTTTCTCCAGTAGACTAACTTGCTCATCCCTTAGGAGGATAACCGTATGCAGCTCATCTACGGCATTCTCTTCGGTGTGAGGTTGACCCTCGTTCGCAGATGTGGTGTCTCTGGTTTGATTACATGGACATCCATGAAATCTTCCTCCAAATAATCATTATAATCAAAATCATCATTGTTGCTATTGACGGAAACTCCATGTTCTTTAGCTAACTCAGAAATCTCAATTCTGAGTTTCTCAACTTTTTCCTCAATTATTGATTCCTTGATTGCTTTAAGATCCGGAGGACCCTGATGGACATCCTCCACTTGTTCCTCCATCTCGCTCGCTATAGTTGCAATGATGTCAGATATTTCAGATCCTAGTTTCATTTCTTGTCCCGCGAGCTCACTGGACTGTATCGGTGCGGCGACCTTGGGTATCCATACCTTTTTATTTTTTGATGATGATGTCATAGGATAGAGTATCTTAGTAGAAACATCGGTATGTCGAGGGAAAGTATGCTCCTCGTGGTGTAGACCGGCTACAGTGCCAGGTAAGCGTCTCGTTTTTGCCTTTGGGATTGTAGAAGTATCTTCATGATGGGTGATGGGTAAGATCTTTGGAATCAGTCTCGACTTAATCGGTCGACGGCCTACAGTCTTGGTGGCAGTATAATCAGAAGTAATTACCACGGTATCAATTTTGTTCCCTAAACGGAACCAAACAGGGATGTGGGTAGGTGGCACTCCAGCTATGTTGTGAGATTGTTTGGCGGACTTGATGCCCTTCAAAATTTCCCTCTTCATGCGAGGAGAAATTGCATCTCTCACTTGTTTATGTAACTCGCTAACTGAACATCCTTCTTTGGTAGCAAGCCTTCTAAAAACTGCACTAACTCGAGTTATACGAGTGAACTTCTTCCTCTCCTCACTGTGTCCATGAAGTGACGGTAATGCGGCAGTCATCCTTCGGATACTCTCATATCCCTCGGTATTTGTCAGAGGACGGAATCTACTTCCTCGCAGGAGTGGAAAATTTTCCGGTAACACTTCTTCAACTTGATGAGGCTCCTCTTCAATGGGTGTCTTCTCAGGAGCCTGGGCTTTGATGGCCCTTCAAACTATTCTGTTACAATTTTTCCTTTGAGTTTGGGTCAGCGGTACAGTCCTCAAACTTGATCTGATTTCAAATACGGGTGGTGGGATAGTTAATCCCTCTGTAGGATTCTCAACAATCATCACTTCTTTCCCCTTAGCAGCAGCAGGGCTAGTAGGTTTGATGGGTTCCGCGACGACAGTAGTTTTAGACTTCTTACAGGTAGGAAAGTCTTGAAGGAAGTTCATGTTGAATTCTGCAGATGCCTCCTATATTTTTGGAGCGGCGATCTTCATTACCATGAACGGGGCTTTCCCAACGATGATCTCGAGATCTTCAAATTCAGCTCCAAACTTGATGGTAGGAATGACGTTACGGGTGCTACGGTCTGTTGGCAAGTTGCAGGAAAAGGTCAGCGTTGGGTAATCCATTGCAGTAGGCTTGAAAATAGAAAGTTTCAGGATTAGCTATATAGCCAATAACCTTGTACTTTTTAGTGCAAGCACTGAAAGTAGAGGTTGAACTGTAGACCGAGCAGGTCTTAATTTATGGGTATTTAAAATATTGTTTAAGAAAAAGCATAAAATTTAATTAATATAAGAAAATTTCAAAGAGCGCGTAGCACAATACGATTTGGTTTAATTTACGGAATAGCAAATCAAATTTGGAAGGGAGACGTGAAGTATTTTAGGACCCATTGTAGGACCTATTTAGTGGCAGAAAATGCCCAGGTGGAACTAGTCCACTGGCACACCTGTTGGGGGTCCAACCCCATAGGAAAATTTAAGGAGTCCTTAATGGCCTTCTGAACCCCTCTGTTCAAAGATTGTTGAACAGCTAGTCCTGAAGTCCAAGGAGTTGGTTGTGCTTTCCCAAGACAGAAATTGGTAAAGTATGCCAACAGAAGAAGGGTAATTTGGTCCAATAGGGACATGAACACATTACCGATGTGTGAAAGTAATATTTCTTGATTTGAATGGAGAGAAAATCTTGTCCCCAACAGAGTCGCCAGAAGCGGTCGGCGCTATTTTAGGTTGGTGGGGTTACCCGTAAGAAGTGTCGGTCACCGGAATCGAAATCTCTTCTCCCATTTCGGAAGGACATTTTAATTTACATATATTATTATTTTTAGAAAAATATGAAATCAAACTGACCCCAAATTTTTTATAGTTTAAATGAAAGAGCACTATGCCTCAAACCTTGTATCTATCCCAAAGGATAAACACAAGGCTTGAGGATGAGGCTCAGTCAAATAAAATAAAAAAAGGTATGACATCCGTCTGGTCTGAGAAACCTTTCTATTTGCCTACAAGTTCCTCTATTTAATATAAAGAATTAAATAGAATTTATATTAAGCTGGGTTCGGACATGCTTCCTATAAGGGCAAGCCCCTATACTTAATTACATCTCAAATGACCAAAGTCACCTAAGAAGACTCTCGATAAAAATCAAGAAATATTAAGGAGTTTAAAAGGGTATGATTCTTCAATGAGAATGGACATAGAGGTGTGAAAAGGGATTGGTTTAAATTTGGAACATTTTACTGTAGAATCCAAAGGAGGAAGAACTAGGGGATGCCATTGATCCAGAGGAGAAACCCGATGACTTCCCAAACGATCCTATTGTTAGCCTTCAGTTTTGAGGAGAAAATTTTAAGTGTTTCATTCTACCAATTTTATTAGTTATGGCTTACATTCGTGTGAAACGATCACACAAATAGCCTGGGAGATGTGATGATTTAGATCGTGACAGACGACGACCTTAGAATCCTAAGACGAGTTAGGGCTTATATTGTATAGCAGGGTTGTACAAAGGCCTAAAGATAAAATCTCGAAATCCTAAGATGAGTTAGGGCTTATATTATATAGCAGGGCTATACAAAGGCCTAAAGATAAGATGAGGATTTACGTTGCATAAGCAAGCAACCTTGAAGTCCTATGGCTTTGTTGTTTAATTCTAAGGAAGGAAGATTGGTTTTGCTGGGGAAGACATGTTTCGCTGTTGAAGATGGTCATGCTGCCCACCATGCTAGCTCTAAGCTGTTTGCCGTGACGAGTTTGAGTTTTCCAGTGTGTTAAGTTATAATGTCAAATCAGGTGGCCCTATGGTTGAATTTCTTTAAATTTTATGGGCGCATAATAAAGTTGATTAGAGCGACACCAATTAGGATCTCATGGTTCCCTCGTTCCGACACCACTAAGTTAGGGCTTACTTCAAATGAACTTACTAAACTCAACTTAATGAGTTCCATAATTTCATTTAGACCGTGGGAAGTCTCGTTAGCAACCGTAGGTTACCTCCTCCGAGGATTCCCGATCATCTGATAGAGAAGTCTTAATTTAATTGCAATTGTAGTTTTGTGTGATGTTAGTGGTTAAATTTTGAGTTGTTTTATATTTTAAATAATGTGGGGATAAATTTTATCTTGGTTGATTTTAATTTTGGTTTTGGTGTTGGTTATCCTGATAGTTTTATTTTTCATGTAAGGTGGCGTTATTGTTTAGCATGCAAATTTTGCAGGTAAAAAAGTACATTATGAAAGTACAAGAAAGACAACGCTGAAAACTGTAAAAGCGTACCTGGCGAGTCTTCTCGTTCCACCACCTGAAACTTAAAATGCTAAGGCAGTTTATGAGAGAAGGAAAAGTAAAGTTTTGGTTGTTTTCCTAACCCTATGTCATATCTTGATGGGTCCTTAGGAGTTTAGTTACGGATGATTTTGTTAAGCAAAACATATTAAGTTAGTAGATCTCGGAGGTATCCAACAGATCTACAGAAAGAAGCAGGTCTATGCTACTTTCTCGCTGCCTGAAGGAGAATCTCGAGTTCTTTTAAACTTATTATGTTGCTTAATAAGTCATCATCTAAATACCCTTATTACTCAATAGCATTGATGTCTCAATTATTCTTAAGAATAGGGTAATTATCACATGCAATTCAATTTAAGAATTTTGTGGGTGAAGACCTTTAAAGAGGCAAGTTAGTGTTGTTGGAACACTTAGCCAAATTTTGATCTTTAATTGGGCTTGTAGTGTTTGAAAGATGTTTTAATTTTCATTGATATTTACTTTTCAAATCCCATATTAAATGAAGCCTGCTTTAGCCTAAGTCACTACTAAGCCCTTAAGACCTAGGTGAGTGTCCTTATTAGCTTTGAAAAGATCAAGCTTTAGGTGGTCATGATTCATGATCGAAATTAATTTTGAAAATCAAAATAGGGGTGTTAAATTGATTAATTGTTGACATCAAAATTCATACCCCTAAGTCCTGGGTTCATTTTTTTTAATAAACTTCCAAATTTTTCTAAGTTAGAAATCTATTGACTTATCTTTTTAATTAGGAAAGTTAGGTTGGTTTCTATCAATGAACTCCTTGTGTTTCAAACATCAAATAAATTGATTAAGATCAGAGGTTACCCATTTCCCTTCTTAAAATTAACCTAAAGGTTAATTAAGGCTAATTTCTCAAATTACACATTTGCCCCTAAGGCTCTATCACTTCATAATTTATAAAATTTAATCCAAATGACTTTGGAATTTTTATCCTACCTTATTCATGGGTCAATTAAGACATTAGAGGGGGAAAATATGATTTTTCAAAATTTAATTTAATTTATAAAATTATTTTCATGCAAAAATAGGATTTTTCAAATAAAATTCCTAACTTGACCAAGGTAAATCCTAATCCCTTGAAATGTTTACTGGAGGTAGACTTAGACTAGAGAATTTGTTAGATCAAATTTCATGATTTTTTAATTTTATTTAAATTATTACAATTATATTAAGTTCTGGGGTATTTATTAAATATAAAATATTTTAAATGGAGAAAATTAAGTTTTGTATTTTTGAAAAGTCTCTATGAGGTCAGAGAACTCATAAAAGAAGATTTTATATTTTTTGAATTTTATTTGATTTATTGGAATTATTTTTAATGAAAACTCATTTTTAGCCTTTAAAAATTATTTTTAATCTTTAAAATTCAATATCTTTATTGAAAAAAACCAGGAAAAACATTACAATTGTTTCTAAGTGATTAGGAAGCAATTTAGAACATTTCCATGAGTTCATTATTTTTGTGTTTTTTAGGAATTTTTAATTATTTAAATATTAAAAATAGTATAAAAATCAAGTATTTATTTTAAATATTATTTTATTCTTATAAAATATCCCTGATCCAAGAAAACTCAAAAAATAAGTTTTATAAATTTTTTTGTTATATTTTATTTTTAAAAAAATCATTTAAATGCCAAAAATCATGTTTATTTTTAAAAATGAACTTAAGTTATCAAATGTGCTCAAAATATTTTAAAATTTTTATGGTGAGTTCTCTAGATCATAAACCATGGTGGTGATAAAGAATCAAGTCATTTAAATGTTTATATTTTCCAAAATTAATTATCTTAATGATTTGGGGTTTGTGAAAATTAGGTATATTTTAAAGGACTTGACGCATGAAATTATTTTCAAAAGCTTCTCTGGTCATTGTGGACCTTCCAAAATTTTCTTGGAATTTTCTAATCAACATACTAATTTCCATGGTTATTTTAAGGAAATAATGTGCAAAAACTTAAAAAATAGGGTTCTCTGTATAGGGACTTCCTCTGACTTTGCAAAAATCAAAATATAATTCTCTTGACAGAGGCTACAACATGCCATAATTTCAAGCCAAGGTGATGTTTCAATATGCATGGAGAATCAAATGATTCCAAATAGTGTTTAATTAATTAAAAATAAAATATGCATCAAATGGACTTGAAATTTATTCCACATTGTTCTCCTCTATTCACTAAGCAAGAGGGTATTTTTATTTTATTTTTTGTAATTTTTCTACATAAAATTATGAATTTTCTAAATTAGGGGTATTTAAATAAATTGGAAAAAGCCCTATTTATCTATTTAAACCGCGCATGCCACCTCAACCTACGACGGCTATGAAGCTCTAAGCGGCACGCTTCCATTTGATGCCGCCATCCACCTCAGTGCTAACCCGGCCCGCTGTTTATGTCCTGAAGTGATGTCCGGCTCAATCTCCTCCATCCATTTGATACACGCTCGATCAAATGGCTCCCCGTCATCGTCCCCGATAGAATGATCCCATGACCGTCCACACTAAAACTAAGATCTCAACCTAAACTCAACCAAATCACCTCGGGTTTGATCCTATAGACTTGTCTAAGTGAGACGAACACATCCATACGGTAATCATGCAATTAAATTAAGCCTAATTAAATGGAAGAATCAAAATAGGCTCGGGATGTAAAAGGTTTTATACCTTTGCAAAGTGAAGCTTCAATCGAGGGTCTTGGCACGTTTGTTGGGGTCCAAGGAGACTAAAGATTGATTCCCTGGTCTTGGTGTAAGGTCTAGGTATGAATTCGATCACTGCGAGATTTGGGTGTTGTCTAGAGCTATCGCAGAGGCTTTCTGAAAATGGGGATTTTGTGGGGATTTGGCTTCTTTCTTGGATGTGAAGGTGTGAGTAGAGTTAATTTGAGTTTGGTGGAGTGTGGAGGTGTAATGTGCTCTGTCATGGTTTCACGCAAGGTTCCAAGCCCAAATTGAGCAACGGCAGTGGGAATTGGTGGGAGAAAACGGTTGGAATGTAGTGAGGGGATCTTAGGGAAGCTCTGTGCGAAGTTTGGAGAGGCTTCTCTAAGGAAATTTCAGCACACCTCCCATGGCCGTGGAGGTGAGTTTTTATAAAAATGACCATGGGTGGCTCTCAGGGCATAATTTTGGGTGCATTGTGGTGCTTAGGTGGAGGGCAGAGGAGCTCCGTCAATTGGTTTGGCTAAGCTGGCCTCTAGGTTTGATTTAAGTGAGATGC
Source organism: Phalaenopsis hybrid cultivar (assembly GCA_002079205.1). Taxonomy (NCBI): domain Eukaryota; kingdom Viridiplantae; phylum Streptophyta; class Magnoliopsida; order Asparagales; family Orchidaceae; genus Phalaenopsis; species Phalaenopsis hybrid cultivar. The sequence continues at coordinate 14,577 of JXCR01101532.1, forward strand.
CATGGGGGTGGCTCTCGGTTTTGAGCTTTTCCAGCCACTAGGCTGGCTGGCCGTCCAGGGGGAGGTAGCTAGGAGCTCAAGGAACCCCAGGGGAATATGTCACAGCAATTTAGTGCAGTAATTCCTAATTTTAGTAAGGATATCTTAAGCACATGCATTTTTGGAAATATCCCTTGATTTTGAGAACCTTTGGTTCATGGCTTGATTTAGGTGGTTTCATGGTTTTTGGACTGCTCACTAAGTCCAACTAATGACTGTGATGGAGTTAATTTTGTGACTTTAGGGTGGTTAGGTCACACTTAGTGCATGGGTCCAAGTGGGTGAAAATGACCAAAACTTGGGTTTGGGCTAGGTTAGCCATCCAATTGGCTCAATTTATTGTTTCATTTGGTGTAGATGATCACAAGGAACAACTTTGGTGAAGAATGGAAACTCAATTGATTGATAAAAATTGTGTAGATGATTGTTATGAATATTTTTGGTGAAGGGTTGAAGTACCAAATAAATGTTTCATTTGGTGTATATGATCATAAGTAACAACTTTGGTGAAGAATGGAAGTGGTTTTGAGCTCAATTGAATGGTCAATTTGAGGGAATTTTAAATTTTAGTCAATTTGGTCATGTTGGGCTAGGCTTGGGTCTAGCTTGGGTTAGCCTTGGGCTAAGTCCAAATTGATTATCGTAAATCATCAATAGAGACCCTATGAAGAGTTTTTAACATGAATTGGGTGCCAATTTGGAGGTTAAGGCAATCAATTGGGTGAAATTTGGGGACTTAGCCAATTTGGAGCTAAATTTGGGAATTTTGGATTTAGACCAAAATCAAATGGATTTGAGGCTTCAATAAGGCCACTTGATGGTCAATTTTGACGTGTAGGAATTTTCTAAATATTTCACAACATTAATTGGGGCCAATTGACTAGGCTATAGGTTCAATTTGGTGGGATTATAGGTTCAATTTGGTGGGATTAGGTCATATTGTCAAAATTGGGGTCTGATCTAAATCAAAATTGGGCTAAAATCATGGGCCAATTAAGCTTGGATTTGGTTTATCTCGGCCATATCAAAAGTTAATTTGAGTTTAGGATTGGAATTGGGGTCAATTGAAATCAAATTGATGGACATTTGAGTTGAATTTGGGGAAATTTGGGCCTCACAATGGCAATTTGGTTAAAGATGGTAAAATTGGCCAAATTCGGTCATGTAGTAGTTGAAAAAAATGAAATTGGAAATAATTAAAAATTATTGAGATTTTTTGGGAATTTTTTGGAAATTTTCAAATTTTGGGCTATGGAGGGGTATCTTGGTAATTTGGGGGTGTTTAGGGGTAAAAGGCCAAGATGGGTATTTTTGATAGGATTGGGTAACTAACCACCACCAACAAGCCATGGACCAATGGAAACCCCATTTTGGGTCCTCTATGTACTGGTCTTAATTAAACCATAGGTAGGTTTAGGGGATCATCTACATGAGTATCACAAAAAGATCAAGGGACCTAGGCTAGAAATATGAGTTTAGGCTTGTGAGTGAATGTGAGTGTAGATGAGAGTGGTGAGTGCCTTAGCTCCAGACCAACGCGCAGGGTTAACCCTAAGGTCCAGTAGTCCTAAGGGTGACACATCTTGAGTTTCCCTCATAGTGACCCCATACTAAGTGCTAGAGGTTAGTATCAATATGTGGAATTTCAAGTTGAGTAAAGAAGATGGTAGAAATTCTAATGGTGAGGGTTCCATGTCTAGTTTTTAAGAATAGTCAACAGAAAAGTCCTACGGGTAGACCTTAAGCTACTGAAGAGGAAAAACTAAACCTCAACAAAAAGTGAGGTCAACACTATCCTAAAGCGCAAAGATGAGAATAGGGCGTCTGTGTCTATTCCGAAGAACAAAGATGGGAATAGGGCATCTGTGCCTATGCTAATAAGCAAAGATGGGAATAGGGCATCTGTGCCTACCCCTAGGGTTTAGATGGGAATAGGGCGTTTGTGCTTATCCCGAAAAGAAAAGATGGGAATAGGGCATTTGTGCCTATCCCGCGGAGTAAATATGGGAATAAAGCGTCTGTGCCTACCCCAAGGGTATAAATGGGAATAGGATGTTTGTGCCTATCCTGAAGAATAAATATGGGAATAGGGCGTTTGTGCCTACACCAAAGAGTAAGGATGGGAATAGGGTGTCTGTACCTATTTCGAAGAATTAGGATAGGAATAGCGCATCTGAGCCTATGCCGAAGAATATATATGGGATTTAGAACCAAGGTACTGACCCCGAGCATAAAATAAAAATAGTGTAGAGAACTTGTGATGTTAACCCTATAGATATGTGGCATGTGAAGATTTAACAAAAAAAATTGTAGGATTTTGAGAGGTTTTGTGCAGAACATGCAATTTTGTGGGAATGTGAAGAGATTGGTGCAGGACAAAATAGTCACGATGCGCAATCAAAGAGTAAGTAATCTCAAACTTGAAAGAAGCAAACTCAACAATTTTATCATTTTATTTTCTTATTTTTTATCAGATTTAATTATTAAAACATATTTTCAAAATATTTTAGTTTTGGTTAATTTTCAAAAAGATTTTTTGAAGTTTTAATGTCAAGCTTTTGTCGTATCGTTCTTTGTTTGTATGGCTTCTCATCAATCACACAATAGAGGGCTATTTGACAAACAAGTTGAAACTTGAAAGGAACTTCATTAATTTGCTTCAAATATGAGTTACAGACTAAGTACATGCTGAAGCATCAAAATACAACATGCTCAACATATCTGAATCATCAAATATTGAATACATATCATGCACTGAACATATCTAGTACAAAGGTATCAAAAACTTGGCATAAAAAGGTATCATGATGATCATCTTCAGCCTGGTGAGCTCCTAATCAAGTTGACCTACTAAACCACACTTCAGGATAAGAATTCCCTTCACGTATACTTAGAGGTGCAACCCTCTCATAACTCATATGGCTGCAACTCTTCCAACTCAGGATCTGGATGGAATCCTCGTCGTATCTTATCATCTCACATTCTTCTGAAGGTTATGGAAACTTTAGAATGTCGCACATCCAGGATGCATCGTTTAGCTAAATCAACACCATTTCCATCTAAAACCAGCACCGATCCCAGTGGAAGAGGAATTTCAACGGACCCTCTGAATTCCCCGAGACCAACGATATCAATCTATTTTCTGAAGAGTATATTGCTTTTGCTTACAAAAGACATTGTGCAAAAGGGTCTAACAAAATCATGATGGTCAATATGGGGAGGAATGCAGCTCCATTCATCGTAAATATTGATGATGCAACTGTTTGGGATGCAGTCTGGAAGCAGTATACTCCATCGAATAAATCTTTTAACCATTCTCTTTATCACATAAGGCATCAGTTCCACCTCATTGTATCTTAAGATACAAGGGGGTTCCCTTATCGGTCTTCAATGAAATTTTAGCAACAGCCACATTGAATGGTTACCATACCTTTCCCGCGCATCCATTTTCGTGGTTCTGCATATGGTCTTGGCCTTAGTAGACCAGCTCGGCTTCTGGCTTGCTGATTAAATACACTCCAAAATTTTCTTCTCATCGTTCCTTGAGAAGACTCCAGTATATAGCACCAAGCCCTCCAATATATTGACGACTTCGCCCCGGACCTCTCCATAGAACTCAAATTCTCTTTGCATTACCCTGCACATTCTCTCTATTTTAATTGTAGGAATATCATCAAATTGTCAGGATAGCGTTGAACTTCTTGTCTCAACCTCTTTAAGGACCTGTGTATGTTCTGTATCTACATGTAATGGAATATATGACTCAACGTTTGTATGTGCTGCCTCATGACCTCCCACTCTGGAGGCTGTGAATTCTTGCACTGAACTGTAGCAATCCAAGTGTAGAACATTTCATCCTAGTCATTCTACGAATGTTTCTCTAGTAGATGCTCCTGTGGGCAGCTCTGCATTACACGTTGGACAACCCCTATAAGGCTCATGGAGTATCTCTGTCTGCATCGGCTCTACAATCGGCTCTAGCTCATCCTCTGTACCTCGTAGACTAGGAGAGGTTCTTTCATAATTGGTTCAAAAATCCTCCCCTCAGGAATTGTGGCAAGTAATCTAGCTGCTTCTCTCTGTTGTCTTTTTTCCTCTTGTAGAAAGGTTCTGTGTTTGCATCGGTTGGCTTCGCGACGTTGTGTTCTTCCAAGTGGTGCGTCGGGCACTCTATCCTCATTAGCACCTATTAAATCCCCCGCCAGTGCAGTTATTAGGGACTGTAGATGACTGGTCCTTTCCATTGGGTATTGTTGAATGATCATCTTTTTCCTCTTCATCGAGGAATCGGCTTCAGCTCCAATATTTAGTAGAGATGGTAATCCTTCTTTTTCCCGTCAGCAGACAATGTCCATCAGGGGACCTTCATAATTTACATCTACTTGACCAAAGTGAAAATCAAGCTTTATGACACCTCACTGAGCAGGCCTTTCCTTATCTAGTATGAGATTTAAGCCATTTTTTAAGGAAAAGATCAGCTTATATTCTCACATTTCTTCTGTAGAAGACAGAAAAACATCACTGCGCTGACATCCAACATGAACAAGAACAAAAATGAAGCATCAACAACTTTGATAATTTGAAAGTTTTATTTATTCAATTGTATTTAATTTAATTATATTTAGAAATTAGAAACATTAAAAAAAAGGTAAGCAATTTCAAAAAAATTTCATTTTATTGAGGTTAATTTTATTACAAAATTTTGGACCCAATCATACATGNCGTTCTCACCTTTCTTCTGTAGAAGACAGAAAAACATCAGTGCGCTGACATCCAACATGAACAAGAACAAAAATGAAGCATCAACAACTTTGATAATTTGAAACTTTTATTTTTTCAATTGTATTTAATTTAATTATATTTAGAAATTAGAAACATTAAAAAAAAGATAAGCAATTTCAAAAAAATTTCATTTTATTGAGGTTAATTTTATTACAAAATTTTGGACCCAATCATAGATGTTTGGCCAAATAAATAACCCCAGAATAATCAAAATTTCAAAAAGCAAATGTTGATTTCAAGCGGCATCATGTCGAGTAATATATCTTCAAGTAGCGGTCATTGACTGGTAACATGGGTCTTTTGCCCCGAAAATCCACCAGCTGGTAAGTCCTCCTAAGTAAACTTCTTCTATAACAAATGGTCCCTCCCAAGTTGGTTCAAATTTTCCACCTATTTTATGGTGTGTAAGAATAGGTCTTTTGAGAACAAAAATGAGGTCGCAGACTTTAAATTCTCTCAGGCAAACCAATTTGTCATGAGCCTGCACCATCCTTGCTTGGAAGAGCTCCAAGCGTTGTTGTGGTTCTAGTCGTTTCCCCTCGAGACTTTTCAATTCTTTAAGTCTTAGTTTTGTACTTTCTTTGGTTGCGATTTGGTTGGCAACAGCGACTCTGAGAAACGGTGTCTGAACTTCTAGTGGTAGTACGACCTTGGACCCGTACACAAGCGCATAGGGTGTTCATTGAGTGGGAGTTTTGAACGTCATCCGGTAGACCCATAAAATTTCTAGTAGTCTGTTATGTCAATCTCTTTTATTTTCATCCAGTGTGTTTTTCACGATCTGCACCAGTGTTTTGTTGAAAGCCTCAGCTAATCCTTTTGCTCTAGGATAGTAAATTGTTGAGAATCTTCAATATATTCCATGTCATTTAAAAAAATTGTTGATCTTCATGCTCTTGAAGGCTGTCTCATTGTATGAAATTACTCTGCGTGGAACACCGAAACAGTAGACTATATTGGACTTGAAAAAATGAAGGATGTACTGTGTTGTAACCTCTCGTAACGGCACTGCCTCTTCCCACTTGGAAAAATAATCCATAGCGGCAAAAATGAATCTATGTCCCTTAGAGGATGGAAGGTCTATCAGACCTATTATGTCCATGCCACAACACTCGAATGACCATGAGGCGATGGTTGGGTGTAGCACATTCAAAGGTTGGTGTAAGACCACCCCATGCACTTGGCAAAAGTGACACCTTCTAGTTGTATCCATACAATAGACTATCATCGCTGACTAATAATATCCGAGTTTTTTTAATATTCATCTTCATTTTTGGCCCTGACTAGTGAGCACCACACAACCCAGCATGTACTTCGTTTATGATATTTTGTGCTTCTTCTTTGCTCAGACATCACAGACACATCTAATCGAATTACCTCCTGTAGAGAACATCTCCACCAGAGCGTGCAACATAGCCCTCCTTGTTATGTGGTATGCTTTGGACTTATCCTCTGGAAACTTTACAATTTACAAATATTTTATTAATGATTTACGCCAATCTTAATTGATGTAAGCAACTGCAATCATCATTCATTTTTTCTATTCCTAGCTTTTGTAGATTTTTGAGGTTGATTCGAGACAAGACAGATCTTCATTGTACCGTAATGTCAATAGAATCCTCTGATGGACAATGCAACTCCTTAGCAAGTTTCGCTAGAGCGTTGGCATGTGCGAAATCTCCCCGAAGAATCCGGTATAGAGTTACATTAGGAATTGTTCTAACAGCTTCATCGCATACTGATGATATTATGCTAACCTTGGTTTCAAAATCTTGTATTTTCAAGAAACTTGTTGAATGATAAGTTGAGAGTTACCATAGATGACAATATATGTTATATCCACCGAGATTGCCAACTCCAACCAAGTGATTAACGCTTCATATTCTTCTTCATTATTTGTACATGGCTTTATCAGGTGATAAGAGAATCTCAACATACCTTTATCTGGTGTGATGAAAATAGGACCAATCCCTACTTTGCCTGATATAACTATTTCTGATCCTTTATCTTTTTTGGTTGAAGAAGCTCCTTCGAAATACATCTCCCAATGTTGAGCATCGGAGGGTTCTATTTGCAGTATCTACCCATCTGGTAGTTCATCATTGAGTGGAGACCTAGCTGGAAGTGGGTGTGCAACAAAAAAATTAGCTAAAATATGTTCCTTGATAGCACGGAGGGGAACAAAAGTTATATTGAATTGCACTAAAACCATCGGCCATCTTGCTAGACGTCCAAAAAGTGTTGGTCGAGTTATGAAATAATGCAACGAATTAACTTTCAAAATGAGGGTAATGTTATGAGAAAGCATGTAGTGTTTGTGTTTTTGGGCAGCAAAAATTAAAGCTAAGCAATGATTCTCGATAGGCGGATACTTTACTTCTGTCGGTATTAGACGATGACTCAAGTAGTATAGTGCATTCTCCTTATCCTCATCATTGATTAAGACCAATAGGGCTCTGAGAGAGTTGTCTAAAGCTGCAATATAAAGTATCAACGATTTTCCTGGGATAGGGGCTACCAAAATAGAAGGTGTCAGTATATATTGCTTGATATCTTCGAAGGCCCATTGGCATTTTACATCCCAAAATGAATTTGGCATCCATTTTAATTAGTGTCAAGAAAGGCTGACACCTACCAGAGAGATTAGAAATAAAGCATCTCAGATATGCCAACTTTCCTTGAAATGAACATAGTTGTTTGAAAGTTTTGAGAGGAGGCATTTTCAAGATAACTTTAATCTTATCTGGGACGATCTCGATCACCCGATTATGAACAACAAATCCTAGAAATTTTCCGAAGGTAACTCCGAAGGCACACTTTAAGGGATTCATCTTAAGATTATATTGTATTAATCATTCAAACACGATCCTCAAATTATACAAATGTTCCAATTTTTGTTTATTTTTTATGACCAAATCATCCATGTAGCACTCCACTTGGTTGCAAATGAAGTCCTCAAAAATATTTGTCATTGCTTGCTGATATGTTGCTCAAGCATTCTTTAATCCGAACGACATCACTGTGTAGTAAAAAATCTCAATTGGTGTCTGAAAAGCTGTGAGTGTTGCATCCTCTAGAGCCATCTTTATCTGGTTGTATCCTGAAGACCCATCCATGAAGGAGAAAATCTCATGTGTCGAAGCAATGTCCACCATTAATTTTGGTATAGTAATAGAAATTCATCTTTTGGACATGCCTTATTTAGATCCCTGAAATCAACATACATGGATTTGTTCATTTTTCTTCTTAGCTGGCACAATATTGTATAGCCATGTGGGGTATTGCTCATCTCTTACAAAGTTAGCGTCTATTAATTTCTTTACCTCAGCAATAACTTGTTGCTTTATTTTGAGGATTCTTGTGGGAGCTTGTTTTACTGTGGTCGTATCTTTTTCCACCCCAAGCTTATGCACTGCAACTTCTACTGATATTCCTAGCATTTCATCGTAGTTACAGGTGAAGCAATCTTTAAATTCCGATAATAACTTTATCTGCTCTATGGATTCTTCCTCGCCGAGTAAGGAACTTATAAAGGTTGGTCGGAGCTGCTTCTTAGTCCCAAGGTTGATTTATTTTAACTCATCAACTGTTGACTTAATCGCTTCTTCAAATTATGGTAGAGCATCATCTATTAACTATTCTTAAGAGTCATTCTCTTCATTGAGGCAGTCCTCTTCTAATTCATTAATAACAACTATGCAAAATTCTGAATCATCAATTGGTCCGATACTACCAAATCTGAGACCCTATTTTGAATTAGGAGTTCAGCTTTTTTAACATTCCAAAATTTTTCAAAAAGTTGTAGCTTATCTTTTGTCATTTTTCTTGGCACATATACTTGTTGAACTAATTTTTGTACATAAGGAGAAAAGTAACCAAAAGTTAATTCCATTAATTCATTAGAATGTTGAATTAATTTTTGTACATAAGGAGAAAAGTAACCAAAAGTTAATTCCATTAATTCATTAGAATCATCATCTAAATTTACATGATTTTCAAAATTAGTAAATGGGGAAGCACAGTAAAACTTGATCGGTTTTAAACCAACACTATGGACTTCCTTGACCTCTAAACTCTCAATTGTTTGAGGGTAGAACGGAGTAAGGGTCATGGCATTCACATAGTGGTTGATCTGATCGTACATCATCTCATATTCATTCTTTTCCACGTCTTCCAAGGAGATCTCGTATTGAGGTTTCTTTTTCTTTATCATCATAATTTCTTCTTCAAAACTTCCNCAGTAACATGGGTCTTCTGCCCCAAAAATCCACCAGCTGGTAAGTCCTCCTAAGTAAACTTCTTCCATAACAAATGGTCCCTCCCAAGTTAGTTCAAATTTTCCACCTATTTTACGGTGTGTAAGAATAGGTCTTTTGAGAATAAAAATGAGGTCGCAGACTTTAAATTCTCTCAGGCGGACCAATTTGTCATGAGCCTGCACCATCCTTGATTGGTAGAGCTCCAAGTGTTGTTGTGGTTCTAGTCATTTCCCCTCGAGACTTTTCAATTATTCAAGTCTGAGTTTTGCACTTTCTTTGGTTGCGATTTAGTTGGCAACAGCGACTCTGAGAAACGGTGTTTGAACTTCTAGTGGTAGTACAACCTCAGACCCGTACACAAGCGCATAGGGTGTTCATTGAGTGGGAGTTTTGATTGTCGTCCGGTAGACCCACAAAATTTCTAGTAGTCTGTTATGCCAATCTCTTTTATTTTCATCCAGTGTCTTTTTCACGATCTGCACCAGTGTTTTGTTGAAAGCCTTAGCTAATCCTTTTACTCTGGGATAGTAAATTGTTGAGAATCTCCAATATATTCCATGTCATTTAACCAAATTAATGATCTTCATGCTCTTGAAGCCTGTCTCATTGTCTGAAATTACTCTGCGTGGAACACCGAAACAGTAGACTATATTGGTCTTGAAAAAATGAAGTATGTACTGTGTTGTAACCTCTCGTAACGGCACTGCCTCTTCCCACTTGGAAAAGTAATCCCTAGCGGCAAAAATGAATATATGTCCCTTAGAGGACGGAGGCTCTATCAGACCTATTATGTCCATGCCACAACACTCGAATGACCATGAGGCGACGGTTGGGTGTAGCACATTCAGAGGTTGGTGTAAGACCACCCCATGCACTTGGCAAAGGTGACACCTTCTAGTTGTATCCATACAATAGAATATCATCGCTGACTAATAATATCCGAGTCTTTTAATATTTATCTTCTTTTTTGGCCCTGACTAGTGAGCACCACACAATCCAGCATGTACTTCGTTGATGATATTTTGTGCTTCTTCTTTGCTCAGACATCACAGCCACATCTAATCGAATTACCTCCTGTAGAGAACATCTCCACCAGAGCGTGCAACATAGCCCTCCTTGTTATGTGGTATGCTTTGGACTTATCCTCTGGAAACTTTACAATTTATAAATATTCTATTAATGATTTACGCCAATCTTAATTTATGTAAGCAACTGCAATCATCATTCCTTTTTTCTATTCCTAGCTATTGTAGATTATCGAGGTTGATTCGAGACAAGACCGATCTTCATTGTACCGTAATGTCAATAGAATCCTCTGATGGATAATGCAACTCCTTAGCAAGTTTCGCTAGAGCGTCGACATGTGCGAAATCTCCCCGAAGAATCCGGTATAGAGTTACATTAGGAATTGTTCTAACTGATGATATTATGCTAACCTTGGTTTCAAAATCTTGTATTTTCAAGAAACTTGTTGAATGATAAGTTGAGAGTTACCATAAATGACAATATCTGTTATATCCATTGAGATTGCCAACTCCAACCTAGTGATTAACGCTTCGTATTCTTCTTCATTATTTGCACACGGCTTTATTAGGTGATAGGAGAATCTCAACATACCTTTATCTGGTGTGATGAAAATCAGACCAATCCTTGCTTTGCCTGATATAACTATTTCTAATCCTTTATCTTTTCTGGTTGAAGAAGCTCCTTCGAAATACATCTCCCAAAGTTGAGCATCAGAGGGTTCTATTTGCAGTATCTACCCATCTGGTAGTTCATCATTGAGTGGAGACCTAGTTGGAAGTGGGTGTGTAGCAAAAAAATCAGCTAAAATATGTTCCTTGATAGCACGGAGGAGAACAAAAGTTATATTAAATTGTAATAAAACCATCGGCCATCTTGCTAGACGTCCGAAAAGTGTTGGTCGAGTTATCAAATAATGCAACGAATTAACTTTCAAAATGAGGGTAATGTTATGAGAAAGCATGTAGTGTTTGTGTTTTTGGGTATTGAAAATTATAGCTAAGCAATGATTCTCGATAGGCAGATACTTTACTTCTGTCAGTATTAGACGATGACTCAAGTAGTATAGTGCATTCTCCTTATCCTCATCAATGATTAAGACCAATAGGGCTCTGAGAGAGTTGTCTAAAGCCGCAATATAAAGTATCAACAATTTTCCTGGGATAGGGGCTACCAAAATAGAAGGTGTCAGTATGTATTGCTTGATATCTTCGAAGGCCCATTGGCATTTTACATCCCAAATGAATTTGGCATCCTTTTTAATTAGTGTCAAGAAAGGCTGACACCTACCTGATAGATTAGAAATAAAGCATCTCAGATATGCCAACTTTTTTTGAAATGAACGTAGTTGTTTGAAAGTTTTGGAGGAGGCATTTCCAAGATAGCTTTAATCTTATCTGGATCGATCTCGATCCCCCGATTACAAACAACAAATCCTAGAAATTTTCCGGAGGTAACTCCGAAGGCACACTTTAAGGGATTCATCTTAAGATTATATTGTACTAATCATTCAAACACGATCCTCAAATTATACAAATGTTCCAATTTCTATTTATTTTTGATGACCAAATCATCCATGTAGCACTCCACTTGGTTGCGGATGAAGTCGTCAAAAATATTTGTCATTGCTCGCTGATATGTTGCTCAAGCATTCTTTAATCCGAAAGGCATCACTGTGTAGCAAAAAATCTCAATTGGTGTCTGAAAAGTTGTGAGTGTTGCATCCTCTAGAGCCATCTTTCTCTGGTTGTATCCTGAAGACCCATCCATGAAGGAGAAAATCTCATGTGTCGAAGCGATGTCCATCATTAATTCTGGTATCAGTAATAGAAATTCATCTTTTGGACATGCCTTATTTAGATCCCTGAAATCGACATACATGGATTTGTCCATTTTTCTTCTTAACTGGCACGATATTGTATAGTCATGTGGGGTATTGCTCATCTCTTACAAAGTTAGCGTCTATTAATTTCTTTACCTCCACAATAACTTGTTGCTTTATTTTGAGGATTCTTGTGGGAGCTTGTTTTACTGGGGTCGTATCTTTTTCCACCCCAAGCTTATGCACTGCAACTTCTGCTGATATTCCTAGCATTTCATCATAGTTACAGGTGAAGCAATCTTTAAATTCCGATAATAACTTTATCAGCTCTATAGATTCTTCCTCGCCGAGTAAGGAACTTATAAAGGTTGGTTGGGGCTGCTCCTTAGTCCCAAGGTTAATTTCTTTTAACTCATCAACTGTTGACTTAATCTCTTCTTCAAATTATGGCAGAGCATCATCTATTAACTATTCTTAAGAGTCATTCTCTACATTGAAGCAGTCCTCTTCTAATTCATTAATAACAATCACACAAAATTCTGAATCATCAACTGGTCCGATAGTACCAAATCTGAGACCCTATTTTGAATTAGGAGTTCAGCATTTAACATTCCAAAATTTTTCAAAAAGTTGTAGCTTATCCTTTGTCATTTGTCTTGGCACATATACTTGTTGAATTAATTTTTGTACATAAGGAAAAAAGAAACCAAAAGTTAATTCCGTTAATTCATTAGAATGTTGAATTAATTTTTGTACATAAGGAGAAAAGTAACCAAAAGTTGATTCCATTAATTCATTAGAATCATCATCTAAATTTACATGATTTTCAAAATTAGTAAAAGGGGAAGCACGGTAAAACTTTATCGGTTTTAAACCAACACTATGGACTTCCTTGACCTCTAAACTCTCAACTGTTTGAGGGTAGAACAGAGTAAGGGTCATGGCATTCACATAGTGGTTGATCTGAACGTACATCATCTCATATTCATCCTTTTTCACGTCTTCCAAGGAGATCTCGTATTGAGGTTTCTTTTTCTTTATCATCATAATTTCTTCTTCAAAACTTCCTTCATCAGAACTGTCTTTCATGTCAATGTTGATGATCGGCCTAGTCCGTTCAACAATTGTGTTGGTTCTTCCTCGTCCACGTCTCTGACCTAGATCTTGGGTATATGGGCTAAAAGAACCTCTAACACCTCGTTGTGAAGAGAAGATAGTAGATTGTTGAAGTGGAGTTGAATGGCCTCTTCTTTGTGATCCTTTTGAATCTTGCACTCCATTCAATACAACTTCATGAGAAAATACTATTTTCTTTGGAGGTGTGTAATAGGCAGCATCTTCATGAATGCCCACTTTATGTACTAAGAACAGTTGTAAATCTCCTTTAATACAATGTTCTTGTCCTTCTTTGAAATATTTGATACATTGATGTAAGGATGATGGAACCATATTATGCTCATGAATCCATCATCTTCCAAGTAGAGCATTGAAAGAAGTCTCTGCATCGATAATATGGAATTTTGCGGTTGTTACTAGTTCTTCAGCTTTTATCAATAGTGTAATTGATACAAGAGCTCTATCTCCTTTCTGGTTGAATCCTCTTAACCTCATTTTATGGTTATAAGCTCTTGAGCCTCGATGTCCAAATATGCTAACATTCTTAGGCTCATTAAGTTTATTGATGCTCTCGGGTCTACCAAGACTTTAGATAATACAAATCTGCCGATGTTGACGGAGATGTAGAGCGGTGAGTTATGGTCAGTGGCACCGAGCAAAAAGTCTTCATCTGTGAATGTTATCCTAGGCTGTTCATTCAATGAAAAAACTTCATCCAAGGATGTGCTGGCCAACTGAACCAAGCAAATCTCTTGGTCGAGCAAGGCTATAACCAAATATTCTCTCATCTCTTTTGACAAGATTAGAGTGTCATAAAAGCTTGGTTTAGCCGGCAACCTCCTAAGATGGTTTAGCACATTATAATCAACTTTTTATAATCCTTCAATTTTCACTTGGCTATATTGTTCTTCCATTGGTAGAGGTGGAGGTAGCTCTTCTTGAGTGACTATTTATTTTCCTTTAACCACTGGAGCTGACCTTAAGTGTAATACTTTCCCACTCCTTAGATTTACTTCTGTAATTTCTTCTTCTTGAGATGTCATAGGTAAAGTTTCTGGTATTCCTTCTTCATCTTCCGAGAGATCTAAGTTAATGGCAAGTGGTGCACCGTGGCACTCAAGGACTGGCTCCTCACTCTCGATGTTACCGTAACTGGTATTGTCGATGTCTTCTTCATACTCATTAATGATTTTATCAGACTTAAGTACGATTTGAGGATCAGTCTAGGAATTGAGATCGGAGTTAGATCGAACAAAGTCAGTTACATTATCATTAGAAACAACCAAAACGTAGCCAAAATCATAATCATTATATTGATAATACCCCGGTGGGGCAAAAAGATAATCATACATGGTCAGGGGTTTGAGGATTTTCTTCCCAAAATCTGAGACAACCACTCTAACCGAGGCAGCCCCTATCCTACCCCCCACGCTATTGATCTTCATGACGTCGCTCATTTCTTTCTCTTTTGGTTGTAGTGACTTTTTTGGCAAAATCTTCAACTAGGGCTGAGCAGGTTGTAGATTCATAACGGCTGCCTGAACTGAAGTGGTATGAATCTAACCCAGTATCTTCTTGGATGACTTGCTCCAAACTATGCTCCATCCATCTTTATTTGCATATGGATCTATCGGAATGATTAGCTCGGCCAAAATCATATTCACACAACCCATTTCAGGCACTTTTAAATATTCTTTCGGAATTGTTATATTTTCTTCTTTATAATTCCTTTCGAGCCAATCCTTGAAAATAAAGCAGCCCTTTATTGTATGTCCCAACTTCCTGTGGTAGGGGCAAAAATTGGGACTATCTTTCTTATCAACCTCTTCGGGCTTCTTTGATTCTGGTAATCTGAAGTTTGGCTTTTTTATTAAGTTTCTGAACATCTTTGGCACAGCCTCATCTTAGAAAGAATACACTCTTCTCCTTTGCTCTTAAAGATTCGGGCCCGTTCTACCTTCTACTCGGTACGGTCCTCCCGGGTATGACTGTTGGCTGGACTGTCCATATTATTGTGTTTGTTGCTCAGCAGGCTGTAATGATTGTTGGGAATCTTAATGAGAATGTTTCACCTGTATCCTTATTGGCTACTTTCATTTATCGATAGTTGACACTTTCTCAGAGCTCTTCTCGAATGCTCTGGTTGTCCTACATTTCTATGCTTTCTCTTGAGAATCCATAAGTTTAACTTCCTCCTGTACATAGTTGGCTTTTCTTAGCAGCTATTTGAAGGACTTGATGGTGAGTCCGTTGAGCTTGAATGCTACCGGCCCATGTATGCTTTTGAGTAAAATCTCAATCGCATGTTGTTCCTGTATTTGAGGTTCAAATTTTATGCTAATGTTTCTCCACCTCAAGATATAATCCACTAAAGTCTTATTGGATCTTTGCTTCTCTACTATGATATCTCCAATAGAAACATGGTGTTGTGCTCCAGCAAATCTCTTTACAAACATCTGTTCTAACTCAGCGAATGTCTTCACTGATATATCGGGTAACTCAGCATACCAATCAAAAGAAATCCCTGACAGGCTGCTGACGAACTGTCGGAAGATTAAGGCTTCATTCCCTCCTGTGTTGCCACAATTGGCTCAAAAATGTGTTATATGTTGCCTGGGATTCCCAATCTCGAAGAATATTTTAAAGTTTGGTGACACAAAACCTTTGGGGTAGGGCATTGCATCAAACTCCTCTGGGTAAGGTCTACCCCTTGAAATCAATGCACCACCCTTAAATTAGGCTATGGCCTCTTGAACTTATTATTTGACCAATTGTTTAAAATCCATCTCAGGCATGGCATTTGGTGAGGAAAATTTCTTTTGGTTACCCTCTTTGTTAGCGAATGCAACTTCTCTTCATTCATTGGTAATATGGATTATTTCAGGCTGGTTAACTCCTGGAGAAGCTATCTGTTGTGACTGGAATTGCCCATTAACCGTAGACATGGTGGACATTGTGGCGGCCATCTCATCCATTTGATTCTCTATTTGACTAATATGTTCATCCCTAAAGAAAAACGCTCTGTGCAAATCATTTGCGGCGTTCCCTTCGACCAGAGGTTGGGCATCGTGTGCTGATGAAGTGGCTCTAGTCTCGATGACATGAATATCCATGATGTCCTCATCCAGATAATCATTAAAATCAAAATCATCATCATCATCATTAATGGCTAGACCATGTTCTCTAGCTACCTAGGAAATCTCAGCCCTAAGCTTTTCGACTTTTCCTTCAATTATATCCTCCTGAAGTATCTTAAGATCTGGAGGATTTTCCTAAACATCTGTCACTTGTTCATCAAATTTTGTAGCAGATATTTCAGACTTTTGCTTCATTTCATTATTCTATCATGTGGACTCACTAGACCGTATTGGTATGGCGACTTTGAGTACCCACACTTTCTTTCTTGATGATGATGTCTTGAGACGGGGTATTTCAACAGAGGCATAGACATGTCGAAGAGAAGTGTGCTCCCCACAATGTGAACCAAACACAATATTGGGTAATTTCTTCATTTTTTCCCCTTTCGAAGCATTCTTATGGGTAACAGTTGGTTGAGTCTTCGAACATAGACATGACTTGACCAGTGGACGTCCTGCAAACCTTGGAGCGGCAGAGGTAACAAAATTTGTAGTAGTAACGGTAATATCAACTCAGCTTCCTAGATGAAATCTGATTGGAATACGTGTTGGTAAAGCTTTCGCTGACTTGTGGGGCTGTCAGGCATTCCTGACATCCATTAGAATTTCTCTCTTCATTTGCTTCGATACTGCACATCGCATTCGCTTAAGCAGTTCAACCACTGAACATCCTTCTTTAGTGGTCAATCTCTGAAACACTGTGCGAACTTTAGTGATAAGAGTGGGGTTCTCCCTCTCCTCACTACGACCATGAAATGTCAGTAAAATAGCGACAATTTCTCGAATACTTTCATATCCAATAGTATTCATCAACGGATGGAACCTACTCTATTGTAGACGTGGAGAGGTCTCCTGTAATCTAAGTTCCTCCTGATGAGGAAACTCATCATCCAGTACCTTTTATGAGGATTGGGCCTTGGCTACCCTCCGATCCTTTCGACTACGGTTCTTTCTTTGTGATCAAGTTAGTGGTGCAGACTTTGAACTTGATCCAATTTTAAACACTGACGACAAGATGGTGAATTCCTTAGTTTCATCTTCTACGATCATAATCTCCTTTCCTTTACTTGAAAAGGGAACAACAGATTTGGCAGGTGTCAGGGGAGTAGCAGTTTTCACCTTCTTATAAGAAGAGAAATCCTTAGGACAGTTTAGGTTTAATTCAGTAGAGGGCTCCTGAACTTCCGAAGCGGTGACTTTCTTTAAGACGAACGGAGCCTTTCTAAGAACAACTTCAAGTTCGTCAAATCTGGTTCCAAACTTGATGGTGGGGGCAATAATGCGAGCGTTGCGGCTGGTTGGCAAATTGCAGGAAAAGGTGAGCGTTAGGAACGCCATTGCAGTAACTTCAAAATGAAAGCTCTTAGGTTAGTTATTTGGCCAATACCTTTTAATTCTAGTGCAAACACTAAAAATTAACAAAGGTCAATCCACCGACTGAGTAAATTTTGTTTTATTATTTTTAGTTTGCAAAGGCTTTAAATTTAGTAAAAATAATTTAAAAGTAGAAGGATTTACTTAATTAATAAATAAAGGTTAAAGAGCAAGCGCAGCACAACACTATCCAATTTGATTTGCAAAATAGCAAACCAGGCTCAAAGGGGAAGTGAAGTTTAAGACCCGGCGCTGGATAGAATTTACAACACATAAAGCCTAGGCGGAGCTAGTCCACCAACACACCTTTTAGTTGTACGACCCCACATTAAAATAAAGTCCTACCTCTCTGCTCAAAGGTGATTGAACAGATGGTCCTGAGTCCGAAGGAGTTGACCATACTTCCCCAAGAAAGAAATGGGTGAAGTATACCAACGGAAGAAAACTAATTTAGTCCATACGGGACATGGACACATTACCGATGTATGAAGATATTATTCCCTGATTAATATGGAGAGAGAAGCAAGTCCCCAGCGGAGTCGCCAAAAGTTGTCGGCATTAAAAAGTTGGGAGTTGTTAAGTTGTCGGCTGCTAGGATGGTTATCCTAACACAAATTTTAATTTAATTTAATATATATATATATATATATATATATATATATATATATATATATAT
>JXCR01101532.1:33211-70097 GCA_002079205.1 Phalaenopsis hybrid cultivar
ATTAAGTTAGGTTCACGAATACTTCATATAAGGGCAAGCCCCTATAGTTAATGACATCTTAGAAAACCGAAGTAACCTAAGAAAACTCTAAACAAAAATCAAATGATATTATCTTCAAAGAGGGCAAAGGATTAGGACTTTTCAATAAGATCGGACAAAGAGGTGTGAAAGGGTAATGGCTCAAATTTTAGAACATTTTATTTGGAATCTAAAGGAGGAAGAACTAGGGGATGTCATAGATCTGGAGGAGAACATCGGTGACTTCCCAAGCTATCCTATAGTTTGGCTTCAATTTTGGAGATTAGAATTTATTGAATGTTTCATCCTGCTAATTTTACTAATTAAGGCTTATATTCGTGTGAAACAATCGCACAAATAACCTGGAAGATGTGAGGATTTAGGTCGTGAAAAATGACAACTTCAAAATAGTAAAGCAGCTTAGGGCATAAATTGTATAGCAAAGTTATACAAAGGCCTATAGATAGATTGAGGATTTATGTTTACATAAGCAAGCAACGTCGAACTCCTATGGATTTGTTGTTTAATTCTAAAGAATGGTTTAGCTGGTGATGACATATTTTCCTTTTGTAGATGGTCGTGTTGCCCACGATACTAGCTCTAAGCTCCTCGTCATGGCTAGTTTAAGTTTTCTAATATGTCAAGTTATGACATCAAATAAAATGTCCCTATGGTTATAGTTCTTTAAATATTATGGGGCATATTAAAGTTGATTAGAGTGACACCAGTTACGATCCTATGGTTCCCTCGTTCTGGTACCACTATTTTCTATCAAATTCACTTAGTTTAAATGAATTTAATAAACTCAACGTAATGGGTTCCATACTTTCGTTTAGGTTGTGAGAAATCTAGTGATCTACCATAGGTTACCTCCTCTGAGGGATTCTCGATCATCCCATGGAGAAGTCTTAATATAGTTGCAATTGTTGTTTTGTGATGTTTATGATTAAATTTTGAGTTGCTTTATATTTTTGAATGTTATGGCGATGAATTTTATCTTGGTTCATTTTAGTTTTGGTTTTGGTTTCAGTTTTATGGCTATCCTAAAAGTTTTAGTTTTCATGAAGATTGACATCATTGTTTAGCATGCAAGTTTGAAGTGAAAATGGTACAAAAATGTAAATGCATTAATTTAAAAGCGTACCTGGTGAGTCTTCTCCTTTATCCACCTGAAACTTCAGTACTTGTAAAGCAAATATATGTATAATTTTGCAAGAATTAGAGCATGCTTTTAGAAAAAAGTAGGAATTATAAACTTAAAGTGTGCCTACCAAATCCTATGTCTTATCTTGGTGTATTTAAATTTTAAGGATGATTCCATTAAGCAAATTATAATAAGCTCACATGTCCTCCAAGATTTTCAAAGGATCATGAAGAAATTTTAGGTAATACCTTAGACATTTCATGGTCCTCGGAATTATCTTGAGTTCATTATGGTTTTATCATATTTTATATATAGTTCATCCAATTAATACCCGTATACTCAGTGAATTTGATGGTTTAATTATCCTTTAAGTGGGGTAATTATCATTTGATATCTTACTTATGAGTTATATGGGTAAAGACCCTTGGGGGCGACTTGACTTAATTAAAGAATTTGGTTAATTTAAATTTACAGAAAAAGCTTGTAGTGTTTTGGAAGGTTTTAAATTAGTTATAAGTTATTTTCTAAACCTCATTAGACAAAATTTTGATTTAGCCTAGCTTACTACTGAGACCTTAAGATTTAGTGGGTAAATTTGTAAAATTAAAAAAAAAGGTTTTAAATATTTGTACTCTCAATCATGAATTATAAATTATATTAAAACCATCAATTAGGGTTCAAAATCAAAGAATTATGATCTTCCAAATCAAACCCCTCACCTTAATTTTCCTTTGTTTATATATTCTTCCAAATTTCATTAATTTGAAAAATTATAAATTTATCCTTTATGAAATTCAAAGTAAGATTGGTTTCTACCACTTATCCCTCTCTATGTTTCAAGCATCAAGACATGTTATTTTAAAATCATTTTTCACCCATTTACCCTTTGGATAAGGCCTAAATATTAATTAAGCTCTAAATTCCAAAATTACACTTTTGCCCCTTTGGCCTTAAGACCCCCATAATTCATTAAATGAGACTCAAATAACTTGGAAATTTTATGTTACCTCACTCATAGGTTAATTAAAACATCAAAGGAGAAAATGTGATTTTTTTAAATTTATTTAATTTTTATAATTATTGTTAATACAAAAATGAGGATTTTCAATGAAAATTTAATAACTCAATCAAATAAAACTTCTGTCCTTAAGAAAATTATTGGAGGTTTATCTAGGTCAGAGGACCACTTGGACCAACTTTCATGATTTTTAGAAATTTAATTTAATTATTAAAATTATTTGTTTTTAGCATTAATTAAGTATAAAAAAATATTTAAGTGGAAAATTAAGTTTTATACTTTTATTAAATCTCTCAAAGTCCAGGGAACCCAATGAAATAAATTTCATATTTTTATGATTTATATTTTAATTATTAGAATTATTTTATTGAAAAAATTAGAAAAAATTCATTTTAAAGCATTTTAAAATTAATATCTTGACTTAGAACATTAAGAAAATAATTTCAATTGGTTCTAGGTGATCAGGAAGTGAAATGTGATATTTTAGAGTGTTTATACAGTTTTGTGATTTTTAATTAGTTTTAATTATTTAAATACTCAAAAATAGCTTAAAAATGAAGTGTTTGTTTTACTTCTAATTTTATTTTTCTTAGATTCCTCTGGTCATAAGGAATTCCCAAAATCAAATTTGTGAATTTTTTATTTTTATTTTAATTATTATATTTATTTTGCTATCAAAAATGTCATTTTATATTAAAAATTCATTTTAGTGATCAAATTAACTCCAATTGACTTGAATTTTTTATGGTGACTTCTTATAAATCTAAGTTATAGTGGAGAATATTTTCATGTCATTTACATTTATAAATACTCTAAATTTATTTTCATTTCACTTTTAAGGTTAGTGACAATTAGGGTTATTTTAAAAGAGTTAAGCCAAGTTTATATTTTTCCTAGGATCATCTGACCAAAGTGAACCTACTAGAACAAGTTTTGTATTTTTTTGTTGAGTATTTTAATTATATTTTTTATACCAAAATAAGGACCAGTAAATTGAAAATTGGATATCTTTAGTTAGAGATGCTCCATGACCTTGGAAAAATTACGGGAGATGTTTAATAACAGAGACATCAAAAGCCCCATGGTCCAATGCCATGGTGAAATGTCCATGCAAATGGAGAATCAAATAAGGAAAACACCATTTAATTATTTAAAAATAAAATATGAATCAAATGGACATGGAAATATTTCCATATTGTTTTCCTCTGTTCACTGAGCAAGAAAGTATTTTTATTTTATTTTTGTGATTTTTCTACACAAATTTATGGAGATTTGAAGTTCTCACAAATTAAATAAATCAAAAAAAATCCTATTTATCTACTTATCATACTCAGCCTCGTACGAGTCGAAGAGACGCGTGCTACCGCGGGATTAGGCACCGCTGTCCGCGTCAGCTCCCCCTTTTCGAGCCACAGCGTCGTTCGACGCGATCAGGACAGTCCAAGAGATACACACTAGATCAGACGGCACGTGGTCATCGTCCCCAATAACTCAAGCTAACAAACCATCCATTTTCTAGACCTAATATCTCACTCAATTCTCAACCAAATCAAGTGAGGTTTCTAATGAGACACACATAGTCATATGGTTAATCAACCCTTAAATCAACTCTATGCACATGGAGAATCAAATGAAGCTTAGTTTAGGGTTAGGTTTCAATACGTTGGTCCAAGAGGGGAAGCCTCAATTGAATGCTTGTGGAAGCTTCGTGAGGGTCCCAAGAGCTAAGGGATGAAGCCTCGAGCTATGAGGAATCGCCTAGACCCAAGTTCAACTAAGACCGATTTGGGGTTCCAATAAAAGTCCACCTTAGGTTGCTTTGGTGATGGGGCTTTTGTGGGGGATCTTCCTCTCTCACTGTGGGGATAATGTGGGTGTAATTAATTTGGATTTGTTGGAGGTTTGGTGAGTGTCTTGTTTCAACCTTGAATTTGAGCTCCAAAATTGAGCTCGAGTAGTGGATTTGAGTGGCTAAGGGTGGTTGGGTTAAGCTCAAGAGGTCTTAAGGAAGCTCTTTAAGCAATTTAACAGTCTCCCTAAGGAAATTCAAGCTCTCTCTCTTTGGCCATAGAGGGTGGGTTTAAATAGAGGCGGAAGGCGAGGCCACCAGGGGCAATTGGTGGGTGTCCTAAATTGTTTGTGGATGCCAACAAGGTGCAAAAATCCAATTGAGATGAGACAGCTTGGATGGGTTTAATTTTAAGTTTTACCCTAGGTGGAGCACTTTGGGGTGGCTTTTCCAGTAGCCAAGGTGGCCGGCCGACCAGGGAGAGGTCATCATCCCACTGAGGAGGTCAGGGCTTGGGTTTGGTGAAGTCAATTAGGGTTTGCCATGTGTAAAGGTGTTGAATAAAAATAGGATGTGGAAAGGGCTATTTTGGGTCAAATTGGGTCAATTCATGGATTTGGGTTGGGTTCACCTACCAAGACTGGCTTGGATTATGAGGGAAATCAGATGGTTCAGCTTAATCATTAGTACGGTCCCTATCCAAGTGATTTGGCTAAGTATGGGTTTTAGTTGATTCATGGGAAGGAATAAATGAATCTTAAGGATATTTTAAAGTGGCTTAGCCTCTTGCCACTAATAGTATGGTGATGTGGCACGGCTCTCATGGCTCAGCTATGGCTTGGGAATGACTTCATGGCTTGTCCGTGGTTTGGTCAACTTTCATGAGGAGGGATTTTCAAATTTATGAAATATTTTGGTGGATTTTGGCATGATACTTGATTTGGAATGATTTGATTTTTAATTTAGTACTTTAGGAATGATTTTAATCAAATGGATGATGAAGAGAAAGAATTGTCATGTGGACTTTAGACTTGGGCTTTTGAAATTAAATGTGGTGGGCTTGGGCTTTTGAATTAAAAATTAATTTTGGGCTAAAATTTAGGCTAATTGAATGTTGAGTTTGGTTTATGGAGATTTCTTGAAGGATTTGAAAAAATTTCAAGTGATTTTGAGTCGAACTGATGGGCTAATTTGATGGATTTAGGCATATGGCAAAATTGGGGCTTTTGGATTTGAATAAAATTGGGTTTGCAATTGGATCAAATTGGGCTTGAATTTTATTTAAATTAGGATTGGGGGTGCTAAATTTTGATTTGGAATTCAGATTGGGCAAGATTGGGGTCAATTAGGCTAATTTGGGGACATTTGGGCCTTTAAGGGCGAGTTGGGGTTTTTGGTCAAATTGGACTAATTTGGTTAAATTGAGTCAAATTAAGGGTTAAAAATTAAATTTTGGAATATTTAGGATGATTTTCGAATTTTTGGGAATTTTAGGAATTTTTAGGTCATGAAGGGCATTTTGGTAATTTTGGTATTTTTTGGGGATATTTTGGAAATTTGGTACTTTTGGTGAATTTTGGTCAATTTAGGTAGTGGTGAGGGGTTTGAGATGAGTTTTGGAAAGATAGGTATTTTAGGTAATTTGGGAAAAATTAAGCTTGTAGGGGAATGTTGGTAATTTGTTGATTTTGGGGCCAAAATGGGCCAACAAGCCATGAAGCCATACTAAAACAATAAGAGCCATTTGAGGACTCAATTTTGGATGCTCAATTTGCTATTTCTAATCCTCTTAGCCAAATACTAGGGGTACAGGTTAATCCACAGGAGCTTTCCAAAAGGAGTCAAGAGACCAACCTAAGGGGTCATAGGGTTTAGGGTATGTGATGCTCGAGAGAACAACCAACAGGTACAGGTTCATCCACATGCACCGTGATGCTCGAGAGTTGGCTCTTCGTTATCGGGGCTATCGTAAGAGGTATTATTGATGTCTTCTTTGGACTTGACAACAAGTTCATCAGACTCGAGTACTATTTGAGGATCATTTTGGGGATCGAGATGGAGCTAGATTGGTCATAATCAGTTACGTTATCACCACAAATAGTCAAAACGTAGGCGAAATCATAATCATTATACTCATAAGACACCAGAGGGACAAGAAGATGATCATACAAAGTCAGGGGTTCAAGGATTTTCTTTCCCGAATCCGAGACAACCAATCTAGTAGAGGCATCCCCTATCCTACCCCCTATGCTATCAATCTTTGCAGTGACGCTTTTCTTCTTATTGTTCTTTGTTCTTGACGATGACGGATCTCCTGGCAAAATCTTCATCTCAGGCTTGGTATGTTGCGGACTCTGAATAGAGGCTTGCTTTGATGTAGACTGGATCTTGTTCAGCTGCTTCTTGGATGATCTATTCCAGACCTCATTCCATCCTTCTTCGGTATTCGTAGAAGCTTGTTTCGATGAATCTTGTATTTGATTAAGGACCCTTGAGTTCATCCTAAGTTGTACTCCATCCATCTGTTCTAGTATACAGATCGATTGGGGAGATTGGCTCTGTCAATATCATGTTTATGGAACCTTTTTCAGGTTCTCTCAGATACTCCTACGGGATCGTCATATTCTCTTCCTTGAGGTTCTTCTCGAGCTAGTCTTTAAAGACGAAGCATTTTTCTATAGTGTGCCCAAGAAACCGATGGTATGGGCAATAATTTGGTTCATTGTTCCTATCCACCTCTTTGGGCTTCTTCGGATCTGGTAGTTTGAATTCTGGCTTCTCCATCAGACTCCTGAATATTTTAGGTACAGCTTCATCCTTGAAGGAATACACAACTTTATGTCGCTCTAACAGGGATATTCTTTTATCCCTTGTTCGAGGTGCTCCTTCTTAAGGCGGCCCCTGGTTGTATTGATTATTCTGTTTATGAGAGGACTGGCGATGTTCTTCTGCATATATCTTTATCGGATGCTTTCCTTTGTCGACGGTCGCCACTACTCCGGATTTCATTTTGAACACTTTGGCCACCTTAGCCTTTTCATGTGACTTCATGTGCTTAATCTCCTCTTGAAGACTGTTGGCTTTACTGAGTATCTTCTCGAAGGATTTGATGGTGAGTCCCTTAAGCATGAAAGCTACTGGCCCATGAATGCTCTTCAGTAAGAATTTTAACATTTGATGTTCCTGTAGCTGAGGTTCACATTTCATGCTAAGGTTTCTCCACCTCAAAATATAGCCTGTCAAGGGTAAGCATGAAATCTAATGGCCCATGAATGATTTTGAGTAGAATCTCAATCGCTTGATGTTCCTGTAGCTGAGGTTCACATTTCATGCTAAGGTTTGAGTAAAATCTCAATCGCTTGATGTTCCTGTAGCTGAGGTTCACATTTCATGCTAAGGTTTCTCCACCACAAGATATAGTCCACAAAAGTTTCGTTAGACTTTTGCTTTTCCATCATGAGCTCTCTAATAGACACATGGTGTTGTGCCCCGGTAAATCTTTTCACAAACAGTTGTTCCAATTCAGAAAATATTTTGACTGACCCATTAGGCAAGTCAGCGTACCAGTCGAAAGCAATTCCTGACAAACTGCTGACAAACTGCTGGCAGAATAGGGCCTCAATATTCCTTGTGTTGCCACAGCTGGCTCGAAAATGCGCTATATGCTCTCTTGGATTTCCAGCCCCGTCGAATATTTTGACGTTTGGGGCCACAAAACCCTTGGGGAAAGGGACGACATCGAACTCCTCCGGGTAAGGTCTACCGTTCAAAATTCATGCACCGCCCTTGGATTGGGCTAAGGCGTCCCACACTTGTTCAACCATCTGCTTGAACTCCTTTTCTGGCATGACACTAAATGGAGAATCTTTCTTCCGTTGCTCATCTTTGTTTGCTGAAGTAGCCTCTCTTCTTTCATCTATAATGTGTATGATTTCTGGCTGATTAATCTCTCGAGAAGCCAATTGCGATGCTTGTGATTCCTTCTGAATGGTGACCATGGCGGTCATAGTTGCAGTCATCTCTTCTATTCTTTTCTCCAGTAGACTAACTTGCTTATCCCTTAGAAGGATAACCCTACGCAGCTCATCTACGGCATTCTCTTCGGTGTGAGGTTGAGCCTCGCTCGTAGATGTGGTGGCTCTGGTTTTGATTACATGGACATCCATGAAATCTTCCTCCAAATAATCATTATAATCAAAGTTGTGGAAAAAGTTCTCATCCAATAATTCATGGTTGACGTAAGCAAGCCCACGATTTTAACAACTATTAAACATTAGCTTGACTTTAATGAAGAACGATTCAATTTCCCCATGCCCACACAAGATCATGGTAACACTAGCATATTAGATGATTCCTAGATAAATGCATGTAAACATGGCTAGTGCAATAAAAAAACAGTGGATAATCAAAACACACAAGATAAAGTGCCACGGATGATAAGCTTACTGAAATAATAAATCATAAAGCATTCCAAATTGACATAACTTACTCTTTAGAAACCTAGGCAAATCATGCTTAACAAAATTCTGAGCTCAATTCAGGGATATAAAACTTTATGGCTTCAAACAGTAACTCTAAAAAAAAAGCTAAGACCCTTCATAAATTCAGAAATAAATCAAGTAGGCATTCAATCTTAAATCACATAATCCACACATCAGAGACAAATAAAAGGGACCATTATTTCCGATTCAATCAAAAAGAAAAGGTTTAGAGTTCACCTTCTTAAAATCTCTTCCTCTTCGGTAGAGGCCGGGAGAGAAGAGGTTTGTCGTATGTGAAGGGAATTCGGTCAGGGCTGCTGGACAAACACTTCTCGTCGCGCGAGAGAAGACGCAGCAGGAGCAGGCTTTGGGGAGTTTCAGCTGGAGCTGCGATCGATAAAGAAAGAGGGAGCTGTCTTCGGTGCCGATCAAAGGAGCTAAGGCGAGCAGGAGATAGCAACTCGGTTCGTAGCGTCGAATCGCAGAGGAGAGCGTGGGAGCGGAGGAGTGGGATCGAGGGAGCGCGGCCTTCGGTTCTGGGAGGAGCAGCGTCGAGCGGCTGTTCGACATGAGAAGGAAGAGCGGAGCAGGGTTTCGATCGGAAGGAGGCGAGCAGCTTTGTCTATTCGACGACAGAGGAAGGAGGAGTCGAACGGGAGAGTCTTCGACGCAGAGAAAACCCGAGGAAGAAGTCTTGGGTCGCTCGAGAGAGGAAGTAGACGGGAGCGAGAGCAAGCGCAGGATTTCGGTCTGTGAAGGAGGAGGTGTAC
Organism: Phalaenopsis hybrid cultivar; assembly: GCA_002079205.1. Classification (NCBI taxonomy): domain Eukaryota; kingdom Viridiplantae; phylum Streptophyta; class Magnoliopsida; order Asparagales; family Orchidaceae; genus Phalaenopsis; species Phalaenopsis hybrid cultivar. The sequence goes on from JXCR01101532.1 coordinate 42,432, forward strand.
GGAATCGAGCGTGAGAAGGAACAGCGTGTCGAATCATGTCGAGCGCCCGAGGAAGAAGCCCACGTTCCCGTTTTAGAATAGGAGCGGGGCCGAATATAATCGAAGAAGCCGTTATGCTAATACTTGGCGGGGACTTAATTAGTTTACGTTGATGAAGCAGATTCAAAACTAAAGTCTTTAACTTTCAATTAAAATGACATTAAATGCCTATTTGAAACTTAAAAATTTAAAATTCAAAATTGTTTCACCCTTGTTTAGCCTGAGTTCAGTCCAAATCAAACCTGAGTTGAACCTGGGTTGAGTTCGGGCCCACGGCTGGCTAAAAATAACGTGCATCGATTTTTGTGTCATCTGTGCGCGTGTGTAACCCTAGCAATATGGGTGTCCTTCCTAGCTAAAGTTGACGCTCCAGACACGTCCGTGCGGTCTGTTTCGTCATCTGCGGTCGTCTAGATGAGTTTGCCGACGGGTGAGTTGATTCAAGTCAAAGTCGTGTGTGGTGCAGTGAGTGCGTGAATTGTGGCGTTTGTGAGTAATCGAGTCACAAAGGGTCACCTAAGGCTATTTAATCCTATAGGAACTCAATTTCAGGCCCTCTACGTGTTGGTCCTTAGCCCTTGCAACTAAAAGTTCAGTGCTTGGAACCACTCATGCGAGTTCTTCACAAAATGAGTCAAGAAGTGACTTGAAGTTCTACGGGAGGTGGGCTCCATTTCTAGTCCGCTAGGATGGTCAATAAGAACTCCTAAAGCTAGATCCTAGGTTCTAAGAGTAGGAGATTAAGACCTCACTAAAAATGAGGTCAACAAATGGACCCCCAATAAGTGTGGTGTGTTGAACAAGCACACCGCGCGTATTGGTGTTGACCGAAGTGATTAACACGATCAAAAGAACCATCCAAGTACCTCATACACAGGATGAATCGATCCAGAGTTAAAATCAAATTTGAGTTGAGACTTTCCACCAGGGTATTCTCAAACCAAAGACAACAACTTACTGAAAAATTTCAAAAGTTTCTGCTTGGGATGCAGGGATTCGTCACTTTTTTGTGTTGTTTGATTGTTGTAAATTTAATTGAGTGAGGAAATCAGTTTGAACAAGGAAGTATGGGGCCACCATGTGGGATTTATGCCAAAATTTAAGAAATATCATGCAAGCAGAAAATTTAGGGATAGGGTGTGGAAACTATGTGGAAAGAATCAGAATCATTGCACTGATCCTGAAATTTAAATTTGAATGAATCGGAAGCCTTAACATCCATATAAGGGGACTCACACTGATCATCGAGAATCTAAAATTTGAAGAAATCAGAATTTAAAGGAATCGGAAGCCTTAACATCCGTATAGGGGGTCTCACATCGATCCTCAGGAAATTGAAGTTCGAAGGACTCAAAAGTCTTAACATCCGTATAGGGGACTCACACCGTTCCTCGGGAAATTAAAATTTGAAGGAATCGGAAGCCTTAACATCTGTATAGGGGGACTCACACCGATCCAAGTGGTAGAAGGAAAATATTTTTGTCACGTTAGGAAGGAAAGTACTGAGACTCACATCCAACCTAAGTGGCGACGGGGAAAAAAAATATCCGCTACATTGAGGAGGAAAGCTCTGGGACTCACATCCAACCCAAGTGGTAGCGGGAAAATATCGATTCATATATGGAAATTTGTGGAGAATATGTGAAGGAATCGGAAGCCTTAACATCCATTGAAACATTGAGGAGGAAAGCTCTGGGACTCACATCCAACTCAAGTGGTAGCGGGTCTGCTATATTGAGGAGGAAAGCTCTGGGACTCACATCCAACCCAAGTGGTAGCGGAAAATATCTTTGTTGTTAGGAAGGAAAGCACTGGGACTCACATTCAACTTAATTGGTGACGGGAAAAATATCTGCTACATGGAGGAGGAAAGCTCTGGGACTCACATCCAACCCAAGTGATAGCGGGAAAATATCTTTGTCATGTTAGGAAGGAAAGCACTGGGACTCATATCCAACCTAAGTGGTGATGGAAAAAAAAATTTGCTACATTGAGGAGGAAAGCTCTGGGACTCACATCCAACCCAAGTGGTAGCAGGAAAATATTATTGTCACGTTATGAAGGAAAGAACTGGGACTCACATCCAACCTAAGTGGTGACGGGAAAAATATCTGCTACATTGAGGAGGAAAGCTCTGGGACTCACATCCAACCCAAGTGGTAGCAGGGAAAATATCTTTGTCACGTTAGGGAGTAAAGCACTGGGACTCACATCCAACCTAAGTGGTGACGAGAAAAAAATCTGCTATATTGAGAAGGAAAGCTCTGGGACTCACATCCAACCCAAGTGGTAGCAGGAAAATATGTGAAGGAACCAGAAGCCTTAACATTCATTGAAGGGGGCCTCACACCAATCCTCGAAGAATTTGAAATTTGAAGGAATCGAAAGCCTTAACATCCATTGAAGGGGGCCTCACACCGATCCTCGGAGAATTTGAAATTTGAAGGTCACATTATAAAGGAAAACCTTAACATCCATTTAAGGGGGCTTTACATCCAACCAAAGAGGCAAAGAGGAGTAGGAAGCCTTAACATCCATTGAAGGGGGTCTTACTCCGCTCCGTAAAGATTTTAATTTGGAGGTAAAAATAGGAAGGAAAATCTTGACATCCATTGAAGGGGGGTTTTACATCCAACCTAAGAGACAAAGAGGAGTAGGAAGCCTTAACATCCATTGAAAGGGGTCTTATTCCACTCTGCAAAAATTTGAATTTGTAGGCAACATTAGGAAGGAAAACCTTAACATCCATTTAAGGGGGCATTACATCCAACCAAAGAGGCAAAGAGGAGTAGGAAGCCTTAACATCCATTGAAGGGGGTCTTTTTCCACTCCGCAAAAATTTGAATTTGGAGGCCATATTAGGAAGGAAAATCTTAACATCCATTTAAGGGGGTTTTACATCCAACCTAAGAGGCAAACAGGAGTAGGAAGCCTTAAGTCTTATTCCACTCTGCAAAAATTTGAATTTCGAAATTTGTGAAAAATTTGCGAGAAGTTTGTGGAATTTAGAAGAATTGTGAAAAATGTATGTAGGAAATTATGCAGTACAAAATTTTGTTAAGATGTTTGTGCAGAGATTTGCAGTGTTAACATTGAACTTTGTGAAATTTTATGTGGAATTTATGAAAATTTATGCAGTGTGGAGAGTGTCAGTAGAAGTTTATGAAGTGCAGAGAAACTATACCAGCTCGGACAACCACCGGGGACATTACATCCGAACTAGGTTTAGTTAAGAAATGGCAACCATCAAGGAAATTACGCCAAATCCCAAGAAAAAGTCGGTCACATTGGGAAAGAATTTTGGAGACTTAAATCAATCCCAAGAGAAAGAATTTCGGAGACTTAAATCAATCCCAAGAGACGATCAAAGAAAATGTCCATGCAATAAGAGATGTGGTTCCATAGAACCAGCCAAGCCTCATTCACTCAAGCAATAGAACACAGATTTTTTGTGGAAGGAAACTTCAGGCCAAGAGAAATGACGCTAGTGATAGGTCGTGAAGGCTCAAGCTGACCAGGTTGAAATTTGAAGTGATGCTCAAAATTTTGATTTTTATTGTTTTGCTCATTTGGTTCAGTGTTGTGTTTCATTTCATTCCGATGTTAAGATTTATTTGACCTTGAATTTTATTTTGTTGCATTTGTTTTAAGATTTAGACCCAGTTTTAGACACGTGCAGCATCTGTGCTTCTAATGACAATATTTTGTCTTTAAAACATCAGAATGCAAAGTACTTCTCAAGGTACTATCCATTGAATGGAGGTATGTGTAAAAATAACCCATTCTTTAAGGCACTATCAGGATTATATTCTTTCAAGTACACATAAAGATGTGCTACTTCTAAGGACGTCACAGCTCGAGAGGCTGCAACCATGTATCGTCGTTGTAGTGGTTGTCGCTTGCTTTGACATTGATTCTATAAAAGTTGTTCTTATCATTTTTTCAGGAATAACTCTGACGTTCTTCGAATTGTTGTTGGAGTTATATTTGTTGGGCTGAAGGATTTGACTTCAAGATTGAATTTCCATTAACTGCTAATATCATCGTCATCTCTTTAATTCTTTCTTTCTGAGCCTAAGTAGAATTCAGAATTTTGATCCTCTGATCCAAATATTTTTCACTTACCAAAGATATTTCTGAGTCAATTAATAACCAACCAAAAGACTTAAGATTGCTGAACTTTTTCCTGAGTATAATATCCGGAGAATTTCCTCAAGAGAGCATTCCAAGTCTCATTAATTAGAGAAAACTTGGACACCAATTTTTTATTGTACATCCACCTCAAGCTTCTTCTTAGGGAGACTTTTCTTTCTGCATTGATTTCCTTTTGGATCAAACTTTTCACACAATCTCTTTTTTTTTCTCTTTTTTTTCACATGTTTTGTTGAGAATTACTATATCTGGTAGAGCACGATTTAAAGATTTTGAATGTCTGAATTGAGACACCAATTTTTTGATTTTATGCTCACCTCAAGCTTTTCTCAAGGGACTTTCCACTTTTTTTTTTTTTGCTCTGTTTTTTTTCTGAGAATTATTATATCTGGTGAAACGTATGTTAAGGATTTTGAATGTCTGAAACCACCTAAATAATAATTCTCGATTACTTCTTAAGATGAATTCTTGGATATTATAGCTCATTCAAAAGTCAAGACCCAGTCACTTGGCTAAAGATTAAAAGACTTGTGATATCCTTAGTCAACTACTCGTAATTCTATCACATAATTTTATTCTGAAATTTACTTAGGACCCAGTCCAAAATCTTTAAAGTGTAGGACCCAGTTATTAGGGCATTAATTTAAATTTTTTTTTTCTTTCAAGTCATGATCTTATTAAAACGTCGTAAATTCATTTTGAGTTACCCATCTCTTGATTGAACTTTGAACAACTGAGTAAACTTTTTCATTCGATGTAAGATTGTCTGCAGAGAATGAACAACAAAACATTTCTCATTTTGAGTGATATTTCAAATACTGATGAACTTTGGAAAATGACAAACTCCTTTTCTTTATTGCTTTATAGTGGTGGGGAGGGTTGGGACCCACTGACAGTGACCTTACATGATAACCCCTCTTTATATCAATGGTAAATAAACAAAAGACAAACTCTAATATCCTTCAATAGGAAAGGGGTTCTGAATTCTACATGGCAGCTTGTACCGAGCTAGTTGGAATCTGGTTTAATATTTTCTTCGAAAGCTTTGTGTGAACTGTGTTCCATCTGGCGTCAGTTGTGTAGGAGTCAAGCGGAACACTGGGATCGACCAAAATCATATTAATAGAACCTTTTTCAGGTTCCCTCAGATATTCTTTCGGGATCGTTATGCTCCCATTCTTGAAGTTCTTCTCGAGCCACTCTTTGAAACTGATACAACCCTCTATGGTGTGCCCAAGCAATCTGTGATTTGGGCAATATCTAAGGTGATTCTTCTTATCGACCTCCTATGGTTTCTTCGGCTCTGGCAACCTGAACTCGGGCTTCTTGATCAAATTTTTGAACATCTTCCCCACTGCCTCATCCTTGAAGGAGTAGACTCTGGTCAACCGATCGGCCGTGTATGAACCCTGCCCTTTGTCTGTGCGGTAGGTCCCCTGCTGGCGCTGTGATTGATGGTACTGCTGATAGTCTTGTTGAGGTTGCTCTACCTGGATCTGCATTGGTTGCTTGCCTTTGTCAATTGTTGCCACCACTCTAGACCTCTTCTCGAATGTCTTTACGGGCTTTGAATTGTCAGCTTTCTCCAGGAATCCTAGTTTTTTAGCCTCCTCTTGCAGGCTTGCAGCTTTACTGAGTAGCTTTTCAAAGGTTCTAATTGTAAATCCTTTGAGTAGGAAAGCTACTAGACCATGAATGCTCTTGAGTAAGATCTCAATTGCATGTTGTTCCTGCAATTGTGGCTCACATTTCATACTTAGATTCCTCCACCGCAGAATGTATTCCACTAGGGTTTCTGTTGATTTCTGTCGCTCCACTACAAGATCACCAATGGTGATATGGTGCTGAGTTCCAGCAAACCTCTTAACAAACATGTTTTCCAGTTCTGTGAATATCTTTACTGACCCATTAGGTAATTTTGCATACCAATCAAAAACAACTCCAGAGAGACTGCTCACAAACTGGCAGAATAAAAGCACTTCACTACCCCCCGCGTTGCACCAGCTTGCTCGGAAGTGTGCAACATGCTGACGAGGGTTTCCTGTTCCATCAAATGTTTTGAATGTAGGTGGTACGAAGCCTTTTGGGTACGACACTGCATCGAATTCCTCTGGATATGGTCTACCCTTTGGAATCAATGCTCCTCCTTTAGATTGAGCAAAGGCTTCCCTTACTTGTTGTTCAACCATCTACTTGATGTCCATTTCCGGTATTGTGTTCTGGGCTGGTTCCTATTTTCATCTCAAATATGAATGATTTCTGGCTGGTTTGCTTCTGGAAAAGGTACCCTCGGAGCTTGGGGTTGATTTTGAAATGCAGTTATAACGACCATCATCTCCTCCATCCTTTTCTGCATCTGCATAATATGTTCATCTCTTTGTTGGATGTCTCTCTGCAGCTCATCAACGACGTTCTCCTCGATGGGCGAAGGAGCATCGCGCGATGATGCAGAGGCTCTAGTCTCAACCACCAAGATTTCTGCGAAATCTTCATCCATATGATCCGATAAATCACATTCTTCATTACTAGTGTTTCCTTGTTCTTTTGATAGTTTAGTGATTTCAGCCCTGAGCTTCTCCAATGTGTCTTCAATCGATCTTCCCTTAATGACTTTGAGATCGACTGGGGACTGTTGTTGTACATCTTCTATTAACATTGACTTTGACACGACCGGAATACCAGAAGCTGGGGCATCGGACTTAGAATCCTTTGCAGGGAGACATCCTTTTGATCCATGTTGCATCACCAATCCAGCGACATTAGGTTTTCGTAACTTCTCCTTTGGAACCAAAGTCCGGAGACTAGGCGTCTCATTGGTGGCCTCGGCTCTCCAAGATAAATTGCAATCCCTAGCACGCGGTTCGAATGCGGTAACAAGCGATCTTTTGTCATTGTTTATCTTTTGAGGTTCTCCTTTGTGGCGGCAAGTAGCATCCTTGGACCCAAGCGAAACTGGATTGGTCGGTGCTCTGTGGGTTTTCGTGAGGCGGCAACAGTAACAACATGGGTAGCAGCGGTATCAGAACGTTCTCTCAAGCAAAGCTTAACGGGAATACGAGGTCGTTGTGCTTTTGTCTCATCGCTATCTTTTCTCAGAATCTCTGCTCGGACCCGAGGTGATATAGCGCACCCCATCCTTCTTATTATCTCGGCAATGGAGCAACGCTTCTTTTGGGTCATTCTTTCAAAAACCCAGCGAGTTTATGCAAAAGGCTCATGTCTCTTTCTATTCTCGCTCTTACGGCGAGGTGGTGACGGCGTTGCGGCGGCGATCTTATGAGCACTCTCCTTCTCAAGAGCGGCAGACAATGGGTGAAACATGTTTCCTCCAAGAAGAGGTGCAGTCTCAGACAATCCAACTTCCTCCTGCTGAGGAATTTCTTTGGACTGAATAGTTTTCAAAGCTTCTGCCCTTTTAGCCTTCAGAATCTTACGGTTGTGGTTCCTCCGTTGAGTCCTGGTAAGTCGACCGGACTTCAAACTAGAACCAATTTCAAACACCGACGGCGGTGGGCCAATGGCAAAAACTGAATTTTCTTCGTACAAAATTTCTTTTCCTTTAGGCACTGGTGGGGAAGTAGGTGCAGCCACAGTAATCCCAGCGGGAGTGACAATGAATGTCTTTGTAGAAACTGGAGCAGCTCTGGTAGTAACAGGGGCAGCTGGCTTAATGGGGACGGTGGTAACCTTCGCCTTCTTGAGAGAAGGGATGTCTTGACCACAGTTCAAGTTGAAGTTAGTGGACAGCTCTTGGACATCCGGGGCAACGACTTTCATTATTACAAACGGGGCCTTGCAAAGTACTACTTCTAACTCATCAAATCCAAACCCAAACTTAATCTTGGATCACACCTGGCGGGCATCTCTGCTGGTAGGCAAGTTGCATGAGAAGATCAACGTTGGAGACGACATCTTTCCTATCAGTTGAAAAATTATTGAATGTCAGAAGAGTATTGCGTTCTATTTCCAATTGAAAGACCTTAACTGAAAGCACAAAAGTTGACAAAATTGTCTTATGAACTGGGCGTTTCTTTCGAAACTTATCCAAGTGATTTTGACTTGAATTCCATTTTTTTGTTGTTGTCACGTTGTGTCTTTTGTTCAAAATTTTGTCTGATTCTTTAACTGTGAATGTTTGTTTTGGGCATTAGGTTGTGAAGTTTTAATATTATGGAGGAAAGCTTCAAAGGTAAAATTTGAGGTGACTTGTGAAAAGAACAAACCGAACTCAGAAGAGAGATGAAGCGATCATGAGGTACAGGACCCGATCAAGAATTGGGAAAGACCCATTCCACATTGGACTCACTCCGACCCTAACCTACCACACCTATTGGGGGTCCATCCCACTAAACCCTAGGGATTCCTGAACCCCTCTGCCTAAGGATGGTTAAGCAGATGGTTCTGAAATCCAAGAAGAGTTGATCATACTGACTCAAGAAAGAAATGAGCACAGTATGCCAACGGAAGAACAACAGTCTGGCCCACGATGGGCATGGACACATTACCGATGTATGAAAACAAAACCACTTGACTAAAATGGAGAGAGGAGCTAGTCCCCAGCGGAGTCGCCAAAAAATTGTCGGTCAACTTTTTCGATAGATTTGAAAATATGGTATATGAAAATAATTTTTTGAGATTTAATTTAAGTATAAAAGATATATATAGTTTGAGTTTTAAAAGTAGTATGTTTTAATTTTTTGAAAAATGAGACCAAATGGATCTCATTAGTCCAATAGTTTGTATAATCGTGTCTGACATCGCGAATATTACACCCTCCCGAAAGATAAGTGTAAACCTCGGCGATAGACCTAATCCTACAAACTAAGAGATTTGTGACATCTGTTTGGTCTGCAAACTTTTTTTATGTATAACCAACAAGTTCCCCTATTTAATACAAAAATTAAATAGGGTTTATTTTATCTGGGTTCCAAGTTCCCTATAGAGACAAGCCCCTACAGTTAATTACATCCCAAATGATGGGAGTCACTTGAGAAAACTCTCGATAATGATCAATGGTTCTAGTCTTCAAGAATTCAAGGTTTAGGTTTTCAAGGTAGGATGAGGAAAATCAAGTGGGAATGGCTCAATGCGGAACACTTATTTTCAGGAGTCCAAAGGAAGGAGAAGGTAGGGGATGTCACTGATCCAAGGTAAATCTCGATGACTTCCCAGACTATCCTACGGTGTGGCTACATTTTTGGAGACAACGTTAATTAAGTGTTTGATCTTGCCAATTTTATTATTTGGGACTTAAACTTGCATATTGTCTAATTATGCAAATAGCCCACAGAGATATGAGGGTTTACGTCGTACCGTACGACAACCTCGAAAACTAAGTCGAGTTAGGACTTACGCTGCACAACATGGTTGCACGGGAGCCTAAAAAGGGAGTGTGAGGATTTACGTCGTGCTATGCGAGCTACCTCTAAGTCCTATGGATTGTTATTATACTAGGAAAGGATAATGCTGAAAAAGATCCTCTTGCTGCTCAGTCTGAATTCCTCACTGTGCTGCCCACAAAGTTGGCTCCAAGCTCCTGTCGTCGCGACGGCTCCAGGGTTTAAGTGTTTGAGATTGGTGATTTGTGCTTCTCAGTTTTGATGTCAATGTTTTGGTTTTGTTTTGTTTCAGTTTTGGTTTCAATGCTGGTTTTGCATGCAAAATAATAAAATTGCAGATAAATAAAAGGTACTTGAAAGGTAAAATGCAGTAAAGTAAAATGCTATAGATAAACTGTAAAAGCGTACTTGGGCATCTGCTACTGTTGCATTATTAATGTTGTGAGCATATTATGATTTGCCACATATTTAAAAAATACTCGCAAGAAAATTAAACAAGGCAAGAAAACCCAACACGAAAAGTCATAAAAAATGAGTTGTAAAAATCACGAGCAAAAGAAACTTGTAACCACATATGACAGCTCAGGACTAGGTATAAGACATTGGTAAAAGTGGGGCTCAGAGCTGGGCTGTGTGCTTCCCGACTTTGGGTAAGGGTTGTCAACACGACAATCTACAGGAGGTAGTACTCAACCTCAATCCAAATGACTAGCCATGGACTTTTATAAATTTTCATAGAAAAATTATTTGATTTTCATGCAAAAGCTGTTGTTTAAGTCTTTTTTATGTAGAGTTCTTTTTAACATGCAAAAGGGATTTTGTTTTATTTTCGTAAATATTTTTGTAAAGTCGTATAGTCCACAGGTTAGTCACTCTAATCGTGCTAGAACTACTTACAACTTAAGAGTGTCGAGGGCAACGATCCAACCAAGAATCGGTGAATAGTATCATGGGTCCTTCCCTCTCCCTTATTGAAGATCCTTGAGGTAGGAGAAACTATTCTAATAATCTAACCTCGTATCCCTCGTTTAAGCACACATGAGCAATGTCGTCATCGCCCTCGCCACCTAGACTCTAGACTTATCCTAGTCCGATGATCCATATGTGGCGTTAAGAAATTTCCCCAATTGCCAGGATTTCAAATGTAATATTCAAGCTCAAATCCCGATGCACTGGGTTTTATTGTAGATTAAGTCATTGAGGGAATTTTACTGTTGATTTAATTAAGGAAGCATGGGTCACATCTCGGTACATCATGTCTAGTGTTTTAGTCAGTTTGTGAATTAGGGTCAAGTGTCAAGTTTAGTTATTTATTCAAAAATTAAGTGGATGAACGTTCACCTAGGGTGTACTCCTAAAATCTAAGAAGTTTATGCTGAGAATTAAGTAGATGAGCTCTCACCTACGGTGTGCTTTTAAGCTCTAGGAAGTCTATACTAAGGACTAGACAGATGGACTCTAACCTAGGGTGTGCTCCTAAAGTCTAGGAAGCCTATACTGAGGAATAGGCAGATGGACTCTCACCTAGGGTGTGTGCCTAAGCTCTAGGAAGCCTATGCTGATGATTAGGTGGATGGACTCTCACCTAGGGTGTGCTCCTAAAACTCTAGGAAGCATACTCTTTAACTTATGCTTAAGGTGACTGAAAGTTTTCTATATCTTCTAATTAATTAAATCATCAATCCCCATCTTTATGACTTAACCATTTAATAAAAGTAACAAAACAAAAGACAAGAAAAGGTTGATCCATTTTTAAAACTAACAAATCAAACGAGGAAATGACAAGTGAATCAACCTAAAAAAAATGTGTGAAATCTTTGAACAACTGTAATTAAATGGACTCTCAAGTAGAGTATTTAAGTTTTTTCCAAAACAGTGTTTTGATCGGTCCGGATGTTTCACAATTCAGAGTAAAAAATAAAGCTCAAAAAGCCACTACATAAATTAACAAAGTGCAGCCCAAAAGCCATGAAACGGACCAAAGAAAGTGCAATAAAACAAACCCCTTTAACAGTCCCAAAAACCATGCATTTAATTACCCTTCAAACAACATTAAAATAGCAATAAAAGTCCCTCAAAATCAGCATTAACATGGGGCACAAATACCCCAAAACAGTAGATGAATCAGCACCTGGATGGCATATAAAACTTCCAAAACCAGCAATATATAATGTCCAAACAGTGAAAGAGTCGAGGCAAAACAATAAGAATGACAAGCTAGACCAACATCCCAATCCTTCTTCAAAACAACGATAATACTGAGCAACCGGCCAAGAAGAATCGAATAAAAAAAAATGCACGCATACCCCCCCAATTCCTTTGTGTTAACATATCTCCAAACTAAACCTCAATTCTTACATTTATACCGCCCAAATCTTTTGTGTCATGTCAAAACAACATTGATACAGCTTCTAGCGCGTGTGCGCAAAGATGTGTATGCAAAGGGATTAAAACTTAAGATGCTAGAAATGTAAATCCATGAGAATTATGTGGTACGTATGTGAATCCTTCTACAAAAAAATCAGCAGGTTCCAGTAAAGATTATTGGAATAATAGTAGAAGAAAGACTCATTTCGGAAAAAGTTCACATCCAATAATTCATGGTTGACGTAAGCAAGCCCACGATTTTAACAACTATTAAACATTAGCTTGACTTTAATGAAGAACGATTCAATTTCCCCATGCCCACACAAGATCATGGTAACACTAGCATATCAGATGATTCCTAGATAAATGCATGTAAACATGGCTAGCGCAATAAAAAAAAACAATGGATAATCAAAACACACAAGATAAAGTGCCACGGATGATAAGCTTACTGAAACAATAAATCATAAAGCACTCCAAATTGACATAACTTACTCCTTAGAAACCTAGGCAAAGCATGCTTAACAAAATTCTGAGCTCAATTCAGGGATATAAAACTTTATGGCTTCAAATAGTAACTCTAAAAAAAAAAGCTAAGACCATTCATAAATTCAGAAATAAATCAAGTAGGCATTCAATCTTAAATCACATGATCCACACACCATAGACAAATAAAAGGGACCATTATTTGCGATTCGATAAAAAGAAAAGGTTTAGTGTTCACCTTCTTAAAATCTCTTCCTCTTTGATAGAGGCCGGGAGAGAAGAGGTTTGTCGTATGTGAAGGGAATTCGGTCAGGGCTGCTGGACAAACACTTCTCGTCGCGCTAGAGAAGACGCAGCAGGAGCGGGCTTCGGGGAGCTTCAGCTGGAGCTACGATCGAGAAAGAAAGAGGGAGCTGTCTTCGGTGCCGATCAAAGGAGCTAAGGCGAGCAGGAGACAGGAGCTCGGTTCGCAGCGTCGAATCGCAGAGGAGAGCGTGCGAGCGGAGGAGTGAGATCGAGGGAGCGCAGCCTTTGGTTCAGGGAGGAGCAGCGTCGAGCGGCTGTTCGGCGTGAGAAGGAAGAGCGAAGCGGGGTTTCGATCGGGAGGAGGCGAGCAGCTTCGTCTGTTCGGATACAGAGGAAGGAGGAGTCGAACGGAAGAGTCTTCGACGCAGAGAAGACCTGAGGAAGAAGTCTTGGGTCGCGCGAGAGAGGAAGTAGACGGGAGCGAGAGCAAGCGGAGGATTTCGGTCTGTGAAGGAGGAGGTGTACAGGATCCAGCGTGAGAAGGAACATCGTGTCGAATCGTGCCGAGCGCCCGAGGAAGAAACCCACGTTCCCCTTTTAGAATAGGAGCGGGGCCGAATTTAATGGAAGAAGCCGTTATGCTAATACTTGGCGGGGACTTAATTGGTTTACGTTGATGAAGCAGATTCAAAAGTAAAGTCTTTAACTTTCAATTAAAATGAGATTAAATGCCTATTTGAAACTTAAAAATTTAAAATTCAAAATTGTTTAACCCGTGTTCAGCCTGAGACCAGTCCAAATCGAACCTGAGTTGAACCTAGGTTGAGTTCGGGCCCACGGCTCGCTAAAAATAATGTGCATCGATTTCCGTGTCATTTGTGCGCGCGTGTAACCCTAGCAATATGGGTGTCCTTCCTAGCTAAAGGTNTTATTTGAAACTTAAAAATTTTAAATTCAAAATTGTTTAACCTTTGTTCAGCCTAAGTCCAGTCCAAATCGAACCTGAGTTGAACTTGGGTTGAGTTCGGGTCCACGGCTCGCTAAAAATAACGTGCATTGATTTCCGTGTCATTTGTGCGCATGTGTAACCCTAGCAATATGGGTGTCCTTCCTAGCTAAAGTTGACTTTCCGGACACATCGGTGCAGTCTGTTTCGTCATCCGGGGTCGTCCGGACGAGTTTGCCGATGGGAGAGTCGATTCAAGTCAAAGTCGTGTGTGGTGTAGTGATTGCGTGAATTGCGGCGTTTGCGAGTAATCGAGTCACAAAGGGTTCACCTAAGGCTATTTGATCCTATAGGAACTCAATTTTGGGCCCTCTACATGTTGGTCCTTAGCCCTTGCAACTAACAGTTTAGTGCTTGGAACCACTCATGCGAGTTCTTCACAAAATGAGTCAAGAAGTGACTTGAAGTTCTACGGGAGGTGGGCTCCATTGCTAGTTCGCTAGGATGGTCAATAAGAACTCCTAAAGCTAGATCCTAGGTTCTAAGAGTAGGAGACTAAGACCTAACTAAAAATGAGGTCAACAAATGGACCCCCAATAAGTGTGGTGTGCTGAACAAGCACACCGCGTGTATTGGTGTTGACCGAAGTGATTAACACGATCAAAAGAACCATCCAAGTACCTCATACACAGGATGAATTGATCCAGAGTTAAAATCAAATTTGAGTTGAGACTTTCCACCAGTGTATTCCCAATCCAAAGACAACAGCTTACTGAAAAATTTCAAAAGTTTCTGCTGGGGATGCAGGGATTCGTCACTTTTTTGCGTTGTTTGATTGTTGTAAATTTAATTGAGTGAGAAAATCAGTTTGAACAAGGAAGTATGGGGCCACCGCGTGAGATTTATGCCAAAATTTAGGAAATATCATGCATGCAGAAAATTTAGGGATGCGGTGTGGAAACTATGTGGAAAGAATCAGAATCATTGCACTGATCCTGAAATTTAAATTTGAATGAATTGGAAGCCTTAACATCCATATAGGGGGACTCATACCTATCATCGAGAATCTGAAATTTGAAGAAATCAAAATTTGAAGGAATCGGAAGTCTTAACATCCGTATAGGGGGTCTCACACCGATCCTCAGGAAATTGAAGTTTGAAGGAATCGGAAGTCTTAACATCCGTATAGGGGACTCACACCGTTCCTCGAGAAATTGAAATTTGAAGGAATCGGAAGCCTTAACATCAGTATAGGGGGACTCACACCGATCCAAGTGATAGCGGGAAAATATTTTTGTCACGTTAGGAAGGAAAGCACTGAGACTCACATCCAACCTAAGTGGCGACGGGAAAAAAATATCTGCTACATTGAGGAGGAAAGCTCTGGGACTCACATCCAACCCAAGTGGTGGCGGGAAAATATCTTTGTCATGTTAGGAAGGAAAGCACTGGGACTCACATCAAACTTAATTGGTGACGGGAAAAATATCTGTTACATTGAGGAGGAAAGCTCTGGGACTCACATCCAACCCAAGTGATAGCGGGAAAATATCTTTTGTCACGTTAAGAAGAAAACACTGGGACTCACATCCAATCTAAGTGGTGATGGAAAAAAAATCTGCTACATTGAGGAGGAAAGCTCTGGGACTCACATCCAACCCAAGTGATAGCAGGAAAATATTTTTGTCACGTTATGAAGGAAAACACTGGGATTCACATCCAACCTAAGTGGTGATAGGAAAAATATCTGCTACATTGAGGAGGAAAGTTCTGGGACTTACATCCAACCCAAGTGGTAGCAGGAAAATATCTTTGTCACGTTAGGGAGGAAAGCACTGGGACTCACATCCAACCTAAATGGTGACGGGAAAAAAATCTGCTATATTGAGAAGGAAAGCTCTGGGACTCACATCCAACCCAAGTGGTAGTAGGAAAATATGTGAAGGAATCGAAAGCCTTAACATTCATTGAAGGGGGCCTCACACCGATCCTCGAAGAATTTGAAATTTGAAGGAATCGAAAGCCTTAACATCCATTGAAGGGGGCCTCACAACGATCCTCAGAGAATTTGAAATTTGAAGGCCACATTATGAAGGAAAACCTTAACATCCATTTAAGGGGGCTTTACATCCAACCAAAGAGGCAAAGAGGAGTAGGAAGCCTTAACATCCATTGAATGGGGTCTTACTCTGCTCCGTAAAGATTTCAATTTGGAGGCAACAATAGGAAGGAAAACCTTGACATCCATTGAAGGGGGTTTTACATCCAACCTAAGAGACAAAGAGGAGTAGGAAGCCTTAACATCCATTGAAGGGGGTCTTACTCCACTCCGCAAAAATTTGAATTTGGGAGACAGCATTAGGAAGGAAAACCTTAACATCCATTGAAGGGGGCTTTACATTCAACCAAGGAGGCAAGGAGGAGTAGGAAGCCTTAACATCCATTGAAGGGGGCCTTATTCCACTTCGCAAAAATTTGAATTTGGAGGCCAGATTAGGAAGAAAAACCTTAACATCCATTTAAGGGGGTTTTACATCCAACCTAAGAGGCAAAGAGGAGTAGGAGCCTTAACATCCATTGAAGGGGGTCTTATTCCACTCTGCAAAAATTTGAATTTCGAAATTTGTGAAAACTTTATGAGTAGTTTGTGGAACTTAGAAGAGTTGTGAAAAATGTATGTAGGAAATTATGCAGTATAGAATTTTGTTGAGATGTTTGTGCAGAGATTTGTAGTGTTAACATTGAACTTTGTGAAATTTTATCTGGAATTTGTGAAAATTTATGCAGTGTGGAGAGTGTCAGTAGAATTTTATGAAGTGCAAAGAAACTATACCATCTCGGACAACCACCGGGGACATTACATCCGAACTAGGTCTAGTTAAGAAATGGCAATCATCAAGGAAATTACGCCAAATCCCAAGAAAAAGTCGGTCACATTGGGAAAGAATGTCGGAGACTTAAATCAATCCCAAGAGACGATCAAAGAAAATGTCCATGCAATAAGAGATGTGGTTCCATAGAACCATCCAAGCCTCATTCACACGAGCAATAGAACACAGATTTCCTGTGGGAGGAAACTTCGGGCCAAGAGAAATGACGCTAGCGATAGGTCGAGAAGGCTCAAGCTGACCAGGTTGAAATTTGAAGTGATGCTCAAAATTTTGATTTTTATTGTTTTGCTCATTTGGTTCGGAGTTGTGTTTCATTTCATTCCAATGTTAAGATTTATTTAACCTTGAATTTTATTTTGTTGCATTTGTTTTAAGATTTGGACCCAGTTTTAGACAGGTGCAGCGTCTGTGTTTCTAATGACAAGATTTTGTCTTTAAAACTTCAGAATGCATAGTACTTCTCAAGGTACTATCCATTGACTGGAGGTATGTGTAAAAATAACCCATTCTTTAAGGCACTATCAGGATTATATTGTTTCAAGTACACATAAAGATGTGCCATTTCTAAGGACGTCACAGCTCGAGAGGTTGCAACCTTGTACCGTCGTTGTAGTAGTTGTCGCTTGCTTTGACATTGATTCTGTAAAAGTTGTTCTTGTTGTTTTTTGAGGAATAACTCTGACGTTCTTTGAATTGTTGCTGGAGTTGTATTTGCTGGGCGCTGAATGATTTGACTTCAAGATTGAATTACCATTAACTGCTAATATCATCGTCATCTCTTTAATTCTTTCTTTTTAAGCCTAAGCAGAATTCAGAATTTTGATCCTGTGATCCAAATATTTTTCAGTTACCAAAGATATTTCTGAGTCAATTAATAACCAACCAAAAGACTCAAGATTGCTAAACTTTTCTTGAGTATAATATCCGGAGAATTTCCTCAAGAGAGCATTCCAAGTCTCATTAATTAGGAAAAACTTGGACACCAATTTTTTATTGTACATCCACCTCAAGCTTCTTCTCAATGAGACTTTTCTTTTTGCATTGATTTCCTTTTGGATCAAACTTTTCACACAATCTCTTTTCTTTTCTTTTTTTTTTCTCTTTTTTTTCACATGTTTTGTTGAGAATTACTATATCAGGTAGAGCATGATTTAAAGATTTTGAATGTCTGAATTGAGACACCATTTTTTTGATTTTATGCTCACCTCAAGCTTCTTCTCAGGGGACTTCCACTTTTTTTTTGTTCTGTTTGTTTTCTGAGAATTACTATATCTGGTGGAACGTATGTTAAGGATTTTGAATGTCTGAAACCACCTAAATAATAATTCTTGATTACTTATTAAGATGAATCCTTGGATATTATAGCTCATTCAAAAGTCAGGACCCAGTCACTTGGCCGGAGATTAAAAGACTCGTGATATCCTTAGTCAACTACTCGTATTTCGATCACACAATTTTATTCTGAAATTTACTGAGGACCTAGTCCAAAATATTTAAAGTGTAAAAACCAGTTTATTAGGGCATTAATTTAAAATATTTTTTTCTTTCAAGTCATGATCTTATTAAAACGTCGTAAATTCATTTTGAGTTACCCATCTCTTGATTGACTTTGAACGTCTGAGTAAACTTTTTCATTTGATGTAAGATTGTCTGCAGAGAATGAACAACAAAACATTTCTCATTTTGAGTGATATTTCAAATACTGATGAACTTTGGAAAATGACAAACTCCTTTTCTTTATTGCTTTATAGTGGTGGGGAGGGTTGGGACCCACTGATAGTGACCTTACATGATAACCCCTCTTTATATCAATGGTAAATAAACAAAAGACAAACTCTAATATCTTCAATAGGAAAGGGGTTCTGAATTCTACATGGCAGCTTGTACCGAGCTAATTGGAATCTGGTTTGATATTTTCTTCGAAAGCTTTGTCTGAACTGTGTTCCATCTGGCGTCAGTTGTGTAGGAGTCAAGCGGAACACTGGGATCGACCAAAATCATATTGATAGAACCTTTTTCAGGTTCCCTCAGATATTCTTCCGGGATCGTTATGCTCCCATTCTTGAAGTTCTTCTCGAGCCACTCTTTGAAACTGATACAACCCTCTATGGTGTGCCCAAGCAATCTGTGATATGGGCAATATCTAGGGTGATTCTTCTTATCGACCTCCTCTGGTTTCTTCGGCTCTGGCAACCTGAACTCTGGCTTCTTGATCAAATTTTTGAACATCTTCCCCACTGCCTCATCCTTGAAGGAGTAGACTCTGTTCAACCGATCGGCCATGTACGAACCCTGCCCTCTGTCTGTGCGGTAGGTCCCCTGCTGGCACTGTGATTGATGGTACTGCTGATAGTCTTGCTGAGGCTGCTCTACCTGGATCTGCATTGGTTGCTTGCCTTTGTCAATTGTTGCCACCGTTCCAGACCTCTTCTCGAATGTCTTTACGGGCTTTGAATTGTCAGCTTTCTCCAGGAATCCTAGTTTTTTAGCCTCCTCTTGCAGGCTTGTAGCTTTACTGAGTAGCTTTTCAAAGGTTTTGATTGTAAATCCATTGAGTAGGAAAGCTACTGGACCATGAATGCTCTTGAGTAAGATCTCGATCGCATGTTGTTCCTGCAATTGTGGTTCACATTTCATACTTAGATTCCTCCACTGCAGAATGTATTCCACTAGGGTTTCTGTTGGTTTCTGTCGCTCCACCATAAGATCACCAATGGTGATATGGTGCTGAGCTCCAGCAAACCTCTTAACAAACATGTTTTCTAGTTCTGTGAATGTCTTTACTGACCCATTAGGCAGTTCTGCATACAAATCAAAAACAACTCCAGAGAGACTGCTCGCAAACTGGCGGAATAAAAGCGCTTCGCTACCCTCCGTGTTGCAGCAGCTTGCTCGAAAGTCTGCAACATGCTGACGAGGGTTTCCTGTTCCATCAAATGTTTTGAATGTAGGTGGTACGAAGCCTTTTGGGAACGGCACTGCATCAAATTCCTCTGGATATGGTCTACCCTTTGGAATCAATGCTCCTCCTTTGGATTGAGCAAAGGCTTCCCTTACTTGTTGTTCAACCATCTGCTTGATGTCCCTTTTCGATATTGTGTTCTGGGCTGGTTCCTATTTTCATCTCTAATATGAATGATTTCTGGCTGGTTTACTTCTGTAAAAGGTACCCTCGGAGCTTGGGGTTGATTTTGAAATGCAGTTATAACGGCCATCATCTCCTCCATCCTTTTCTGCATCTGGATAATATGTTCATCTCTTTGTTGGATGTCTCTCCGCAGCTCATCAACGACGTTCTCCTCGATGGGCAAAGGAGCATCGCGCGATGATGCAGAGGCTCTAGTCTCAACCACTAGGATTTCTGTGAAATCTTCATCCATATGATCCGACAAATCACATTCTTCATTACTAGTGTTTCCTTGTTCTTTTGATAGTTTAGTGATTTCAGCCCTAAGCTTCTCCAATGTGTCTTCAATCGATTTTCCCTTAATGACTTTAAGATTGACTGGGGACTGTTGTTGTACATCTTCTATTAACATTGACTTTGACGCGACCAGAATACCAGAAGCTGGGGCATCGAACTTACAATCCTTTGCAGGGAGACATCCTTTTGATCCATGTTGCAGCACCAATCCAGCGACATTAGGTTTTCGCAACTTCTCCTTCGGAACCAAAGTCCGGAGACTAGGCGTCTCGTTGGTGGCCTCGGCTCTCCAAGATAAATTGCAATCCCTAGCGCGCGGTTCGAATGCGGTAACAAGCAATCTTTTGTCATTATTTATCTTTTGAGGTTCTCCCTTTGTGGCGGTAAGTGGTATCCTTGGACCCAAGAGAAACTGGATCTGTCGGTGCTCTGTGTGCTTCCGTGAGGCGGCAGCAGTAACAACATGGGTAGCAGCAGTATCAGAACGTTCTCTGAAACGAAGCTTAACAGGAATACGAGGTCTTTGTGCTATTGTCTCATCGCTATCTTTTATCAGAATCTCTGCTCGGACCCGAGACGATATAGCGCACCCCATCCTTCTTATTATCTAGGCAATGGAGCAACGCTTCTTTCGGGTCATTCTTTCAAAAACCCAGTCAGTTTGTGCAAAAGGCTCATGTCTCTTTCTCTTCTCGCTCTTGTGATAAGGTGGTGACGGCGTTGCGGCGGCGATCTTATGAGCACTCTCCTCCTCAAGAGCGGCAGACAATGGGTGAAACTATTTCCTCCAAGAAGAGGTGCGGTCTCAGACAACCCAACTTCCTCCTGCTGAGGAATTTCTTTGGACTGAACAGTTTTCAAAGCTTCTGCCCTTTTAGCCTTCAGAATCTTACGGTTGCGGTTCCTCCGTTGAGTCCTGGTAAGGCGACCGGACTTCAAACAAGAACCAATTTCAAACACCAACGGCGGTGGGCCAATGGCAAGAACTGAATTTTCTTCGTTCAAAATTTCATTTCCTTTAGACACTGGTGGGGAAGTAGGTGCAGCCACAGTAATCCCAGTTGGAGTGATAGTGAATCTCTTTGTAGAAACTGGAGCAGCTCTGGTAGTAACAGGGGCAGCTGGCTTAATGGGGACGGTAGTAACCTTTGCCTTCTTGAGAGAAGGGAAGTCTTGACCACAGTTCAAGTTGAATTTAGTAGACGGCTCTTGGACATCCGGGGCAACGACTTTCATTATTACGAACGGGGCCTTGCCAAGTACTACTTCAAACTCATCAAATCTAGACCCAAACTTAATCTTGGATCCCACCTGGCGGGCATCTCTGCTGGTAGGCAAGTTGCACGAGAAGATCAACGTTGGGGACGACATTTTTCCTGTTAGTTGAAAAATTATTGAATGTCAGAAGAGTATTGCGTTCTATTTCCGATTGAAAGACCTTAACTGAAAGCACAAAAGTTGACAAAATTTTCTTATGAACTGGGCGTTTCTTTCGAAACTTATCCAAGTGATTTTGACTTGAATTCATTTTTTTGTTGTTGTCACGTTGTGTCTTTTGTTCAAAATTTTGTCTGATTCTTTAACTGTGAATGTTTGTTTTATGCATTAGGTTGTGAAGTTTTAATATTATCGAGGAAAGCTTCAAAGGTAAAATTTGAGATGACTTGTGAAAAGAACAAACCGAACTCGGAAGAGAGATAAAGCGATCATGAGGTACAGGACCTGATCAAGAATTGGGAAAGACCCATTCCACATTGGACTCACTCTGACCCTAACCTACCACACCTATTGGGGGTCCATCCCACTAAACCCTAGGGATTCCTGAACCCCTCTGCCCAAGGATGGTTAAGCAGATGGTTCTGAAATCCAAGAAGAATTGATCATACTGACTCAAGAAAGAAATGAGCACAGTATGTCAACGGAAGAACAGCAGTCTCACCCACGATGGGCATGGACACACTACCGATGTATGAAGAGAAAACCACTTGATCAAAATGGAGAGAGGAGCTAGTCCCCAGCGGAGTCGCCAGAAAATTGTCGGTCAACTTTTTCGATAGATTTGAAAATATGATATATGAAAATAATTTTTTGAGATTTAATTTAAGTATAAAAGATATATATAGTTTGAGTTTTAAAAGTAGTATGTTTTAATTTTTTGAAAAATGAGACCAAATGGATCTCATTAGTCCAATAGTTTGTATAATCGTGTCCGACATTCCGAATATTACACCCTCCCGAAAGATAAGTGTAAACCTCGGCGATAGACCCAATCCTACAAACTAAGAGATTTATGACATCCGTTTGGTCTGCAAACTTTTTTATGTATAACCGACAAGTTCCCCTATTTAATACAAAGATTAAATAGAGTTTATTTTATCTGGGTTCCAAGTTCCCTATATAGGCAAGCCCCTATAGTTAATTACATCCCAAATGACAAGAGTCACTTGAGAAAACTCTCGATAATGATCAATGGTTCTAGTCTTCAAAAATTCAAGGTTCAAGTTTTCAAGGTAGGATGAGGAAAATCAAGTGGGAATGGCTCAATGCGGAACACTTATTTTCAGGAGTCTAAAGGAAGGAGAAGGTAGGGGATGTCACTGATCCGAGGTAAATCTCGATGACTTCCCAGACTATCCTACGGTGTGGCTACATTTTTGGAGACAACGTTAATTAAGTGTTTGATCTTGCCAGTTTTATTATTTGGGACTTAAACTTGCATAATAGCCTACAGAGATATGAGGGTTTACGTCGTACCGTACGACAATCTCGGAACCTAAGTCGAGTTAGGACTTACGCTGTACAACATGGTTGCACAAGAGCCTAAAAAGGTAATGTGAGGATTTACGTCGCGCTATGAGAGCTACCTCTAAGTCCTATGGATTGTTATTATACTAGGAAAGGATAATGCTGAAAAAGATCCTCTTGCTGCTCGGTCTGAATTCCTCGCCGTGCTGCCCACAAAGTTGGCTCCAAGCTCCTGTCGTCGCGACGGCTCCAGGGTTTAAGTGTTTTAGACTTGTGATTTGTGCTTCTCAGTTTTGGTGTCAATGTTTTGGTTTTTTTTTGTTTCAATTTTGGTTTCAATGCTGGTTTTGCATGCAAAATAATCAAATTGCAGATAAATAAAAGGTACTTGAAAGGTAAAATGCAGTAAAGTAAAATGTTGTAGATAAACTGTAAAAGCGTACATGGGCATCTGCTACTGTTGCATTATTAGTGTTGTGAGCATATTATGATTTGCAACAGATTTAAATAAACTCGCAAGAAAATTAAACAAGGCAAGAAAACCCAACACGAAAAGTCATAAAAAATGAGTTGTAAAAATCACGAGCAAAAGAAACCTGTAACCACATATGACAGCTCTGGACTAGGTATAAGACATTGGTAAAAGTGGGGGCTCAGAGCTGGGCTCTGTGCTTCCTGAGTTTGGGTAAGGGTTGCCAACTCGACAGTCTACAGGAGGTAGTTCTCAACCTCAATCCAAATGACTAACCATGGACTTTTAAAAATTTTCATAGAAAAATTATTTGATTTTCATGCAAAAGCTGTTGTATAAGTCTTTTTTTGTGCAGAGTTCTTTTTAACATGCAAAAGGGATTTTGTTTTATTTTCGTAAATATTTTTGTGAAGTCATATAGTCCACAGGTTAGTCACTCTAATCGTGCTAGAACTACATACAACTTAAGAGTGTCGGGGACAACGATCCCACCAAGAATCGGCGAATAGTATCATGGGTCATTCCCTCTCCCTTATTGAAGATCCTTGAGGTAGGAGATACTATTCTAATAATCTAACCTCGTATCCCTCGTTTAAGCACACATGAGCAATGTCGTCATCGCCCTCGCCACCTAGACTCTAGACTTATCCTAGTCCAATGATCCATATGTGGCGTTAATAAATTTCCCCAATTGTCAGGAGGATTCGAATGTAATATTTAAGCTCAAATCCCGATGCACTGGGTTTTATTGTAAGTTAAGTCATTGAGGGAATTTTACTGATGATTTAATTAAGGAAGCATGGGTCACGTCTCGGTACATCATGTCTAGTGTTTTAGTCAGTTTGTGAATTAGGGTCAAGTGCCAAGTTTAGTTATTTATTCGAAAATTAAGTGGATGAACGTTCACCTAGGGTGTACTCCTAAAATCTAGGAAGTTTATGCTGAGAATTAAGTAGATGAGCTCTCAACTAGGGTGTGCTCCTAAGCTCTAGGAAGTCTATACTGAGGACTAGGAAGATGGACTCTCACTTATAGTGTGCTCCTAAAGTCTAGGAAGCTTATACTGAGGACTAGGCAGATGGACTCTCACCTAGGGTGTGTGCCTAAGCTCTAGGAAGCCTATGCTGAGGATTAGGTGGATGGACTCTCACCTAGGGTGTGCTCCTAAAACTCTAATAAGCATACTCTTTAACTTATGCTTAAGGTGATTGAAAGTTTTCTATATCTTCCAATTAATTAAATCATCAATCCTCATCTTCATGACTTAACCATTTAATAAAAGTAACAAAACAAACGACAAGAAAAGGTTGATCCATTTTCAAAACTAACAAATCAAACGAGGAAATGACAAGTGAATCAACCTACAAAAAAATGTGTGAAATCTTTATACAACTGTAATTAAATGGACTCTCAAGTAGAGTATTTAAGTTTGTTCCAAAACAGTGTTTTGATCAAGCCCGGATGTTCCACAATTCAGAGTAAAAAATAAAGCTCAAAAAGCCACTACATAAATTAACAAAGTGCAGCCCAAAAGCCACGAAACGGACCAAAGAAAGTGCAGCAAAACAAACCCCTTTAACAGTCCCAAAAACCATGCATTTAATTACCCTTCAAACAACATTAAAATAGCAATAAAAGTCCCTCAAAATCAGCATTAACATGGGGCACAAATACCCCAAAACAGTAGATGAATCAGCACCCGGATGGCATATAAAACCTCCAAAACCAGCAATATATAATGTCCAAACAGTGAAATAGTCGAGGCAAAACAATAAGAATGACAAGCTAGACCAACATCCCAATCCTTCTTCAAAACAACGATAATACTGAGCAACCGGCCAAGAAGAATCGAATAAAAAAAAATGCACGCATACCCCCCCAATTCCTTTGTGTTAACATATCTCCAAACTAAACCTCAATTCTTACATTTATACCACCCAAATCTTTTGTGTCATGTCAAAACAACATTGATATGGCTTCTAGCACGTGTGCGCAAAGATGTGTATGCAGAGGGATTAAAACTTAAGACGCTAGAAATGTAAATCCATGAGAATTATGTGGTGCGTATGTGAATCCTTCTTTAAAAAAATCAGCAGGTTCCAGTAAAGATTATTGGAATAATAGTAGAAGAAAGACTCATTTCGGAAAAAGTTCACATCCAATAATTCATGGTTGACGTAAGCAAGCCCACGATTTTAACAACTATTAAACATTAGCTTGACTTTAATGAAGAACGATTCAATTTCCCCATGCCCACACAAGATCATGGTAACACTAGCATATCAGATGATTCCTAGATAAATGCAAGTAAACATGACTAGTGCAATAAAAAAAACAGTGGATAATCAAAACACACAAGATAAAGTGCCACGGATGATAAGCTTACTGAAACAATAAATCATAAAGCACTCCAAATTGACATAACTTACTCTTTAGAAACCTAGGCAAAGCATGCTTAACAAAATTCTAAGCTCAATTCAGGGATATAAAACTTTATGGCTTCGAACAGTAACTCTAAAAAAAAAAGCTAAGACCCTTCATAAATTCAGAAATAAATCAAGTAAGCATTCAATCTTAAATCACATAATCCACACATCAGAGACAAATAAAAGGTACCATTATTTGCAATTCGATAAATAGAAAAGGTTTAGAGTTCACCTTCTTAAAATCTCTTCCTCTTCGGCAGAAGCGGGGAGAGAAGAGGTTTGTCGTATGTGAAGGGAATTCAGTCAGGGTTGCTTGACGAACACTTCTCGTCGCGCGAGAGAAGACGCAGCAGGAGCGGGCTTTGGGAAGCTTCAGCTGGAGCTGCGATTGAGAAAGAAAGAGGGAGCTCTCTTCGGTGCCGATAAAAGGAGCTAAGGCGAGCAGGAGACAGGATCTCGGTTCGCAGCGTCGAATCGCAGAGGAGAGCGTGCGAGCGGAGGAGTGGGACCGAGGGAGCGCGGTCTTCGCTTCAGGGAGGAGCAGCGTCGAGCGGCTGTTCGGCGTGAGAAGGAAGAGCGGAGCGGGGTTTCGATCGGGAGGAGGTGAGCAGCTTCGTCTGTTCGGTGACAGAGGAAGTAGGAGTCGAACGGGAGAGTCTTTGACGTAGAGAAGACTCGAGGAAGAAGTCTTGGGTCGCGCGAGAGAGGAAGTAGATGGGAGCGGGAGCAAGAGGAGGATTTCGGTCTGTGAAGGAGGAGGTGTACGGGATCGAGCGTGAGAAGGAACAGGGTGTCGAATCGTGCCGAGCGCCCGAGGAAGAAGCCTACGTTCCCCTTTTAGAATAGGAGTGGGGCCGAATTTAATCGAAGAAGCCGTTATGCTAATACTTGGCAGGGACTTAATTGGTTTACGTTGATGAAGCAGATTCAAAAGTAAAGTCTTTAACTTTCAATTAAAATGAGATTAAATGCCTATTTGAAACTTAAAAATTTTAAATTCAAACTTGTTTAACCCTTGTTCAGCCTGAGTCCAGTCCAAATCGAACCTGAGTTGAACCTGGGTTGAGTTCGGGCCCACGGCTCGCTAAAAATAACATGCATAGATTTTCGTGTCATTTGTGCGCGCGTGTAACCCTAGCAATATGGGTGCCCTTCCTAGCTAAAGTTGACGTTCCGGACACGTCGGTGCGGTCTGTTTCGTCATCCGGGGTCGTCCAGACCAGTTTGCCGACGGGCGAGTCGATTCAAGTCAAAGTCGTGTGTGGTGCAGTGAGTGCGTGAATTGCGGCGTTCGCGAGTAATCGAGTCACAAAGGGTTCACCTAAGGCTATTTGATCCTATAGGAACTCAATTTCAGGCCCTCTACATGGTCTTTAGCCCTTGCAACTAAAAGTTGAGTGTTTGGAACCACTCATGCGAGTTCTTCACAAAATGAGTCAAGAAGTGACTTGAAGTTCTACGGGAGGTGGGCTCCATTGCTAGTTTGTTAGGAGGTCAATAAGAACTCCTAAAGCTAGATCCTAGGTTCTAAGAGTAGGAGACTAAGACCTCACTAAAAATGAGGTCAACATCACTCTACCATATCAAAGAAGAATAAATATCTTAGTTCCTAAATGTGTAAAAATAAAATAAAGAAAACTTCATTAAAAGAAATTAAAGCTAACAAAAATGAAGAACAATCAAACTTTATGTCTCTTTTTGCATCACCACAATCTTTACTCTACAAAGAAATCATAGTTCAATTCAATCTCACACAATACAACTAAATCTCACACACAGCTCACTCTACCTACTTACTTTTCCATCATCATGCTTTGAGTTTTCCCGAATTCTAAATCCCTTCCGGAATGAAGATCAAGTAAATTCAACCATTTAGATCGATCAAAATATCAAAAACCAGATTTGTGGAAGCAGTATGTGAAACACTAAGTTTCGTGGCTCTAAACGGTTTAATTAGGGCTCAAGAGTCAGGACGTAGGGTGGGGTGGCGATGAGACACAGAAGCCAAGTACAAAGACGTTAGTGAGCTGGCATTAGGATGGAATTTTGTATTTTTCCCCGCATAAAAGGAATATTCACAGACACATAAGTGCCATGCGGCGTTGGACTGCTTGAACATGCATTAACCAACTT